>PVJI01004646.1:0-105860 GCA_004026765.1 Micronycteris hirsuta | reverse complement strand
GGGGGGAGGGGGGAGGGGAGTGGAGAGGATGCAAATAACTGTAATTGAACAACAATAAAGTAATTAAAAAAAGAAAATAAACATGTTTGGTAAAGAAAAAAAAGAATAAATAAATAAATAAATACATGTTGCTTTAACCTGAATCACTGTAATCCTGGGGAGGGGATCCAGAGGCACCCAGGAAAACTGGGCTATTGCTGGTCCTCCCTCACTCTTTGCTCAGCTCTACCAAAATCCAGAGCTTCAGGATAACTGGAGTAGTTTTTGGAAAACTTCTTCAGGTCTTTCAAGCCCTGAGCCCATGTCATCGAGCTCACCACATCATTCACTGAACATAAACCTAAGTCAGCAGGAGCTCGCTCAGCTTCCACGGGTTACTAAGGCTATACTTTTGACTTTTGTTTTGGCATTGCGTTCCGTACATGTTTGTTAGCGATTTAGAGCATTGCCTTCAGTATAATCACTATGCTTTCCTCCTTGCTTTTATACTGCTACACTTCTCTTTTCTAAAAATTGATTTTGTTGAAAGAGTTGAAATGAGGTAAAAAGAAAAATTGTATTTACTCAAGCAGTTTCCTGACCTGGGATTTCAGTGAATCTTGTTAAATCTCAAAAGAAGCATAGATATGCAGAGCTGAGCTGGAGCTAGTTTGAAGTGGTGCCCAAAGATCGACTTGCATTTCTGAATTTCCGGCACTAGTGCAGCTCTCACTGTGTCCAGTCAAAGCTAGCAGGGTACGTCATCTCTGCCCTTCAACCTCCCTGCAAACACTAGCTCTGCTCAGGGAGACAGAGAAACACATGGACAAAGAGCTAGAGTCCCTTTCTGTCACATGTTGGGGTGGGAGAGGCCCCAGCTCAGGGCTCCCCCTCCTGGTATCCTCATGTGCTTACTTGTTCTCTCACAGAAATTGACACTCTGGGTGAGGTTACCGAGATGACAGTCACAACTCTGGAGTGATCCAGCCGTGTGAAGGTAGCATTTCTGGGGATCGAGGCAGGAAGGAGGAAACCAGGAGTAGCCATCCTCACAGGCACACCGTAAGAACCCGTTCTGGTTGCTGCAATCTGCACAAAAAACAGAGCTTGGTTTCATGGGGCCTGGTTAATAAATCGACTACTGCTGAGTTCTGATCCTTGGCTCTGACTTAGACTCTGAACCAAGGATTTCTCATCAAAAGCTGGAAGGATGGAGCCCTGCTGCTGCTGCTGCTGCTGCTGCTGCTGCTGCTGGACTGGGCACCGCACTTTTTGAGAGCCCTTGCTTTTGACAAATCATTGAACTTCTCTAGTCATTAGTGCTGTTTGCCAGGTATCAGGTGCTTTCTTCCAGGATTGCATAACCTGGCCTCTGAGGTCAACTGGGGCCATGAAACCAGTTCTGACCAGTAAGTCATGGGCAGAATTAGTATGTGTCATTCTTGAGTTAGAAAATTGAACTGCCAATGTCAAGTCTTCCAGCGCTCCTTTTTTTCCCTCTGTCTCTAAGTGGGTATATCTAAAACAGTGTCTGATTCATCAGCCTGGGTCCCCACGGGACCACCACAAACTCAGCCCCTCTGCAACCTGTAATGGACATGTAGCATGAAGAAGAAACAAAACATTTATTCTTGTAAGCACAGATGGTGCAGAGACCATTGTTTTCAGAGCATAACCTGCCCTTTGCCAGCTGGTATGCCCAACTTCCCCATTTCCACTCTCAGTCCCCAGAGAGCTGACTTACGCGTGGTTGCCTTTGCTCTGATAATCTTCATTGGCCCAAGCAGCCACAGTGATGGAGGCTTCAGAAGATTCAAAAAATCCCTCAACTCTCTTTTCTCCTTGGAATCTCTGTAAGCCACTTGAAGCAGCAGCTCATATTCCCGCACTGGGTCTAAAGAGAGAAGACAGTCAGAAGCCTCCTTCTCAATCTAGGAAGGAAATACTGCAGAGAAAGGGACCCCGGGGCAGTCATCAGATTCAGCCTGGAGGTCGTGGATGATTCCACACTGCTTGTCACTGACTTCTGCTCATCCGGACATTGACTAAAAATGAGCATCCAGGAGAAGCATATGCAGACTGTCCCACATATTCCTGATATATGTTCACCCTCTCACTTCTGTCAGGCCAGCTGTTCCCACACTCTCTGACCCATCCCTGCATTGCCATCCTGACTTGACACACTTCCTCAGGACACATCCAGAGTAAAGCTTCAGAGGTCAAGGCTGAAGGGAGAAGAGGTAGGAAAATCCTAGTCACCCTTCTCTTCTTCTTCCCCTGCCCTCTGGTCTGAATCACGCCTCTTGCCTCTTAGCTCCATACCTCAATTTCACTACCTCTAAAATAGATGACCAATGCATCTAACACAGAGGGGCAGTGTGAGGATTTAATTCATCTAATGCATTTAAAATGATGCATGGTACATAGTAACAAGTCAATAAAAACGAGCTGTGTTATTACTATCACAGAAAATGTACTCACGGCATTCCAAATTAAATTTTTATTTCATTTTCCTGAAGAACTGTAGCCTTACATGGGGCTAGGTTCTATGGCACTATTGGCACATCATTGTTCAGCAAATTCACCAAAGAAAGGCTTGTGAATGGACCCGGGAACCCAACAACCATCTGCTTGCATCACGGTTTCCACAAGAAAATGCCCTCAGTGATTGAAACATCAGACCCAGAAATGAAATACCAAACCACAGACTGAAGGTTGTGCCCATTCATTACAGGGTTGGGATCAAGATGAAGAAGGAAAGGAAGAATATGGAGCATCTAGCTGACAGGTGTGGTGGAGGATACTATGCCTTTATTATATTGTTTAATCCTCACACATGTTTTGCTGGTAGATTATTGTTATTCTCATTTTACAGATTTGGGGTGTTGAATAATGTGCCAAAGATCATACTACCAGTCAGAAGCACTAGTGGGGTTAGAACCCCATTCTCCTGGCACCAGTGTCTCACCTGGGTGCTTTTTCTTATTCACGATGAGTCCTCTTCTTGTTCTGATGCCATCATTTCTCTGTTAAAAAGAAAAAAAAGAATAATTGTATGGCAGGCTTTGTAATGCCCTGTTGGATTGCCCAGATACATCGAAATCATGCATCTAAAATCCCACTCAGGGATGGTGGGGCAGTGGCAAGAGAAGGTCTCACTAAGGCAAGTTTTGAACACAAACCTGAAGGAGGTAGACAAGTGAGGATCCCTGGAAAAAGAATTTTCTAGGCCAAGGGGACAGCACATGCAAAGGCCCTGGATAAGAACACGCCCAGCATGTGAAGACAGAGTGAGGAGGCCAGAGTAGCTAGGTGGGGTAGGTGAGGGGGGAGGGCAGGAAGTGAGGTCAGAGAGTGAGTCCAGGCAGGCAGGTTGTGTAGGTCTCTACAGGCTGTGGCAAGGGCTTAGCTTTCACTCGAGTAAGATGATAACCCACTGGAGAGTGCTGAACAGAGGAAAGATGTGCTCTTCTTTCTTGATATTTTATTTTTTAAATATTTTAAAAAATTGATAGAGTTTTAGAGAGAGTGGTAAGAAAGGGAGAAAGAGAGGGAGAGAAACATCGATGTGTGAGAGAAACATCTATCTGTTGCCTCTCGCACACCCCGCAACCAGGGACCTGGCCCACAACCAAGCATGTGCCCTGACCAGGAATGAATCTAGTGACCTTTGGGTTTATGGGACAACACCCAACCCACTCAGCCACACCCGTCAGGGCTCTACTTTATTTTTTATAAGGATCAATCCTGCAGCCATATTGGGAATAGACAAGCACAGAAGCAATGAGGGCACTATTTCAGGAGTTATTGAAATAATATCAGTGAAAGATAATGAAAGTGTAGATCGAAGTATTAGCCATGCAATGGTGAGACATGTTTAAATTCTGGACATATTTTAAAGATAAAGCCAAGACAAACAAATAAAAAAAAGAGCCAATGGTTTAGCTATGGGTTATAAGAAGAATCAAGCATAAAATTAAATGTTGTGCCTAAGTAGCTGGAGAGATGGCAATACCACTTGCTGAGTTAGAAAAGGAGGAGTAGGTTCGGTGAGAAGAAAAATAGAGAGTTTAATTTGAGACATATGAAGTTGAGGCACCTATTGGGCACTCAACTGGAATACCAAGTAGGTAGTATATATGTGAGTGTGGAGTTCAAGGGGACAGTCTGAGATGAAAATATAAATTTGGGAGTCATCAGCCTGTGGAGAACATTGGAACCATGACCTTAGAGATATGTATCAAGAAAGCACGTATAGAGATCAGACAGTCCAAGGATTGCTAACACCAATCTTTATGCTTGTTCTCCACCAAAGATGCTATAGGAGTGAATGTGTTGAGCCAGAAGAGATTTCCAAGATGGTTTAGTCTAAGATCCTTATTTTGCAATTAGGCCATCTAAGCTCCAAGGCCACACAGCTAATGTTGCTAACGTTGAGACAAGAGCCCAGAACTTGTGATTCCATGTCTATTACATAGGTAGTTTCAGTTGCCTAGAGAGTAATGGATTCTAGAAGTACCAGAGGAGAGAGGAGAGGTGGTAAGCAGGAAAAACAGGACATACGCCAACTCACCCCCAGGAAGCCATCACCTCCCTCAGTGACCCGGAAGAAAAAGATGAGCCACAGCACTTGAACTCTCATCTTCAGCAGGTCCCTCTCTGAACACAGACAGCGGGGTTCACAGTCTGTGACTAGACAGTGGGGTACCATGCAAGCCTGAGGCACAAAAACAAGTGGTTCAAACTAAAATTTTTAAGCGTAAACAATGTTAGTGCTTAACTGAGCTGATCACAAGCCCCAAGTGTTTAGTTACTTTTCCATTTCATGTACCTAGTTTGAGATACTGTGATGGCCACTCCTGTTGAAAAGTAGTAAGTTTCTGTCTTTACAAACTTACTAAAACATTTCTCAAGCGCTCTCTTCTAGGTGATTAAATTTGACAAAACACGGACTACTTAATTTATTTTTTTCTGGGTCAATTTGTATTTTTCCTTTTTTTAAAAAGAATAATTTTGTTGTTTATTACAAAGTAATACATATTTACTGTAAAAAATAAAAATAGAAAAGAGATAAACCAAAATAAGACAATAAAACTCAATTCATAATTCTAAAAATCATAAAAATTACTATTTATCTGTGTTGCATATTTATAAATCTAAGACGTTTATAAATATTTTTATTTTTCAATTACAGTTTGCTTGCAATGCTTTTTTTTGTATTAGTTTCAGGTGAACAGCACAGTGGATAGACATTTATGTAGGTTACAAGATTTTAAAATCATGACGTACTTAACTCTGTGACTAAGTGTATTTAATATCCAACCTTGTATATTTCACCGAGGCTTCTTTTTCATTTCAGGACAAAAAAAAAAATGACATAACCAAAGACTCTTAGAACCATTAATATGAGGATAGAATCTGAGTGTTTAAGCATAAAATCATTGTGAACCAATCAGCAAATTTCCTTCTTTATAGTTAATGTAATTTTCAAAAAAGCTGTCCCCAAGTTTATGGTTATTTCAGAATAATTCAGACAAAACTCATCACATAGTCATGGCCACAAAATTAGTCACTTATCCCCAAGTTATTTTGTGTGAATGAAAAAATCTTTTTGTGTCCAACATAATTTCCACTAAGCACATGTGGCAATCTAAATTTTAATTTTAATTTTAAGAAAGTGCAATTAAAAATTTAATTTCTCAGTCTCTCTAGCCACATCCCAAGTGCTCAATAGTCACAGGAGGCTAGTGGCTACCGTGGTAGGCGGCGTAGACAAAAACTCTTCCATCACTGCCAAAAGTTTCATAAGGCATGGACTGTTTCATGGACTATTCATCAGGCTTAAAAAATTAGGAAGTCCTGTTGCGTACTACAACATGGATGAACCTTGAGCACATTCTGTTAAGGGAAATAAGCAAATCACAAAAATACAAATACTGTATGATTCCCCTTGTACAAAGTATCCAGAAAGGTCAAACTAATAGAAACAGGAAGTGTTGTAGAATGCTGGTTTCCAGGGCCTTGGTGGGGGGACACTGGGTAGTTGTGTGTGAGTATGAGTTTCATTTTTGCCAGATGAAAAAGTTCTAGAAATCTGTTGTACAACAATGCGAATATGCTTAACGCCACTGAACTTGTACACTTAAACATGGTTAAGATGCTCTATTTTATGGTATGTGAGGTTTTTAACATGACTGTAAGAAAAGTTTTATTGGACATGAAGAATCATTTCCCTATGGCCTCTCGACGTTCCTTTCACATCTCCATGGGAAAAGATGAAAACCTATAATTGCCAAACTCAACAAACCACCGTTAGAGTAAGTGGCTTTGATTGACGGTATGAAACGCAGTGTTGGGCCCTCCTTGCTTCCTGGGACTGCTTCAAACGCCACACAAAGCTGCCCCACACCGTGCTTTCTGATTTACAAGAAAAGAGAAAAACATTAGAGTGTGGGTATTGACTTTCAGAGACATAGTCTACATGTCAGTAGAGAACTTTTCTGGGGCTTTCTAGGGAAGCGTGGGAAATAGACTATGGGACACATATCACTTGCGTTTACCTTCTCCCCTAAGGCCGACAGTCCACTCATGCCCACCTCCCTGCCTGCCAGGGCTCCTCCTGAGTCTATTGCTTTCGCTTTCTTTGGGCAGCAGCCTCTGCTCCAGAGCTCGTTCTCCTGGATCTGCCTCCCAAAACTTAATGGCTCTGTGTCCTGTCCCCTCTAGCCCACGCTCTCTGCTTTCCAAAAGTGACGGCTATTTGTCTCTAGAACAGTATTTTTCCAACACTTTTGACCAGGCCCCATAAAAAGAAATATATATGTATACACACACATATAATGATATGTATATACACATACACATATATGCATATAATAATACATATTTATATATGTATATATACACACATCATAAAATCTGTGTGTATATATACATGAAGTAATAACAGTTTTATGAAACAGAGCTTAATTCTTTCTCTGAGACACGCCTTTGTATATTTTCTATTTGGGGTTTATGTTTTTTTGTGGGGTTTTTTGGTAAATTATCACATCCAACTAAATTGTTTTCCCAATACCTTCTTGGAATGCAGCCACGTTGCAGAGAGAGCTTGCGCTTACCCCAGCCCCTTGCCCACGTTTCTTCCACTTTCAGGGAAAAAACTTAGTGTGAACGTCTGGGTGCTGTTTGGGCCGTGGTCTCGGCGCTGGAGCTTTCAGAGGGTAAAGGAGTCAGTGCATGCAGGTGTGATCTGGCCTCTCTCGGTGCCGGGGCCTGCTTCCAAATGGGATGCCTGACCCTCCCGTGGCTCTTCTCCTTGATCTCTTGCTCTCTGAAAAATCTTCTTTCTCCCACATGCAGTCCAGGCCTGAGGCTGCAAACCCAGCTCAAGAAGGCCTGGTGACAACTCTGGGCATCGCGAGGAAACTCTCTCATACTCTCAGCCTCTCAGGCCCTCTTCCTCCCACACCGGAGGGTGTATTCTGGGCTGTCTCTTCGGACCGGGCAGAAACGGGAAACTTTAATTTACAACCAGGGTTTCAGACTAGTGATTCCCAGGCACTGCTCTGTAGCTAAACTATTTCATGATATATGCATGTTTTATTGTGTATGTGTGTGTGTGTAAATATATATTTATTTCTATGGGGCCTTGTCAAAACTATTTGAAAAATACTGCTCTAAAGACAAATAGCCATCACTTTTGGGAAGCAGAAAGGATAGTCCAGGAGGTGGAAAAAGAGGGGAAGGAGGAGCAGAAAAGAAAACGTTTACGAGCTCATTAGAAAATACAGGAGCCCCATCCCACCCTAAACCTACTAAATCTTAGACAGCTCAGGCCCAGCCTTATGCATCACCTAAGCTACCCAAGTGATGCTGACCTCCAGGTAGCTTTGAGAGTTGGGATTCTAGGCTGGTCCTTAGATAGAAGAAAAGAGCTCTACCCCTAAGTTGATCCCATGATTTGAATTCTCACTTGGAGTTTGGGACTGAAGCCTGAACTAATCAAGACTTTTTCTTCACTTCCTTGATGCATATAGCTCCCTCTGGGATAGGGTTGGGAGACTGCCTTGCAGATATATAACAAATAATGTTTTAGGGTTATACTAGTCGTCTTCCTGAATTATTTGTTGTTTTTCTGAAGTTCATATAAAGTGCTCAGAACAATACCTGGTAGCTACTGGCATTACTAGCATTTCAACCTTCCCACCAGTTTTTACAGTTACTTGTTGGATTGTGTCAGAATTTGGCTTCAATTCTGAGTCAAATTAACTTATCAAATAAAAGCTGCTTCTGGGTTGATGTAAACCCCATAGTATTTTCAGCACTTCCCTTTAAAGCTGGGTCTTAATTTTTTAAAAAATTACCAGAATCTGTGTGTCCTTGCCACGGATGAAGAGCTGTTGCTGACACCGGAGTGAGCATGTTCACGTGACAGCTTGCCCCGAGGCAGCCCCCGACCGGTGAGGGCTGACCTGTGGCAGAGTTGGCACTGGCTTCCTGGGAAGGCTTGGCCCTGGTGAGACCAACCCTCCGCCCCCACTTCCTTGAATTCATTCAAGTAAATTCACTCCTGATAATCCCTGTCCTTCAGTTTACAGAGAACAATCGTTAGAATTTGCTATTAAGTCCCTGGAGATGGCTGACATTGTCTCCCCCTTCTTCCAGTTGTGCATTTATGGATTCCAAATATCACTTATTTATGGCAACAGCAGTCTCCTTATCAACAGTGGTGCTTAGTTAGATCTGCTCACATCTACACTTTCCAGCGTGTTTAGCAACAGTCTAATCTTAGGCACAGTTGAACTCTTGGGTGACTTGCTTGGCATCAATATTTATGGGATCATGCTTCTTCCTCTATAAATAGAAGAATTTCCAGTAGAGGTGCCTCCTTCCTCTCTGTCTTGGACTCACATGTGCACATGTGCATAACACACACACACACACACACACACACACACACACACACACACACACAAATGGGAAGAGCAAGTCTCCAGCTAGGATCTGAAAGAAAGCCTGACTCAAATAGAACTGATTGTTTTAGAAGCAGATGTTTTAGAGGTAAAACCTTGATTTTATTTTACCTGTTACTAAATTATGGTAACCTTTACATTGGGATCTGTCTTTGTATAGAAATCCTCAGGCCATTTGCCTTTGAGAAGAGTTTTTGAACTCTTCTCAAAGTAGGCAGATACAGCAGAGAAGACAGGTGGAAATATAGGTAGAAAGCAGAACAGATAAACAATTTTATATCTGAAATTTTTTTTTGGAAATTTGGTAAATTTTATGAGCTAGACAAACTTCTTCTGGAAGGACTATAATTGAAAGCTATTTAAAATCTCAGTGAGTATAAACAGAAGCACACAATAAAACTTTAAGTACATATTCTATGTTTTAGCATGTTTTTAGTATGTTTATGTAGTATAAACAGAGCAGAAAGGGACCAAGGTGAATTAGACCCTAACCCCAAATCTGTCTGTCCTTTATCTGTTAGAGCTTGTGAAAGTTAAAAAAAGAAAAAGACTCACTGGACTCAGTTTCCTCCTGTATAAAATAAGGAGCTCAAACTCATTCACATTCAGATTCTTTTATTATATGCCCATTTCTATTTCTCTTTATATATTATTTATTTAATTGTCCTTTTCATTAGCACCGGTCAGTCATCAAATCTAAGCCTGGGCTGATTAAAAAATTTTACTGGGCTTTACTCCTATTTTCTCTTCAAATTGGTTATTATCCTTCTTTATTTCTGGAGTATTTTTATTAGATTTATTGGGGTGACATTGGTTAATAAAATTATACAGAAAAACTCTTTAAAAAAAAAAAAAGCCCCGGCTGGTGTAGCTCAGTGGATTGAGCGCGGGCTGGGAACCAGAGGGTCCTGGGTTCGATTCCCAGTCGGGGCACATGCCTGGGTTGCGGGCCAGGTCCCCTGTGAGGACCATGTGAGAGGCAACCATACATTGCTCTTTCTCCCTCCTTTCTCCTCTCTCTGAAAATAAATAAATAAAAATCTTTAAAAAAAATAAAAAAATAAAATTATACAGGTTTGCAGTATACAATTCTATAATACGTCATCTGTATATTGTATTGTGTGTTCACCACCCCAAGCCAAGTCCCCTTCCATCACCATTTATCCCCCTTTTACCCTCTTCTACCTCTCCCCACCCCCCTTCCCTCTGGTATTACCATACTGCTGTCTGTGTCTGTTTCTTGTTTGGGTGGTAGGGGGAGCTTGCTTGATCCCTTCACCTATTTTACCAAGCCCCCAAAGCCCCTCCCTGCTGGCAATTGTCAGCCTGTTCTCTGTATGTATGAGTCTATGGTTATCATAATTCTTGAACACCTTTTGAGATAGGCTAATAACCTACTAGGAATTAAGTCCTCGCTTTGAGAATACAAGTATGATCTTTTAAAATTCTAGAATTTTAAGGCTGAAAGAGACCAAAGGAATTATTTAGCTCACTCATCCCTTCCTCAGGACACTTTACCAATTTGCTCAGCTTTAATTTGTTCAACCGCTATATAATGAGAGCTTCCAATTCCCCAGGCTAAAGTCAGGTCCACAGTCACGCAGGGTGGTCCTTCACTGTAGCTCCAACCACTAAGAAAACCCCCCAATGCAGTGATTGAGACTCACTTTTGCAAGCAAGTGTTGGTTGCTGGAATCTTTTTGCTCCTGGGCCCCTTAAACTATCTGATGTTTCCTGGTGACCCTGCCTCCTCATCTTGATCCTTTTTAATCCAAAAACTGAGATATATATTTTGCAAGTCTGTGTGTCCTCTGTCACTCATTAGAACTTCAGTTCAAGTGCATTTCTCCTGCTGGTGGTGCTGGTAGCCCAGCACAGCCGTCTGTTCTCCCTGCCCCTAAAAAATCTATTTAGTCTGTGCTTGGTAGCTTAGGAGAGACCCAGGATGATATTTTGTTCTTAGCTTATTGCCCAGTACTTCTTCTAGTGTCCTAGTAGAGTTCATGTCTCAGCAGAAGATAAGTCTAGCTCAGCTCCTTTCTAAAAAGCCTGACTGTCAACTTTGAGGGTTGACTCTGTTCCAACACCTGGTAACTGAAGATTTTCTCCTGTCACTCATGGTTCAATAGACCAGAAGTTACCACCAAGCCCTTAAGGATAACTAATGGCATTTCAGAGAAGGTGCCAAGCTCTTTCTTGCAGCCAAGCCTTCAGCTTAAATTAACACTGGAGACCTCGCCTTCCTGGAATTCCCAGGTCAGGCTTAGTTCTCATCTTCCCTGTCTACTTTGCTTACTTAGAGTGGGAAAATCCCAGAGAATTTGAGCTTCATTTTGAATTGTTTGACAGAAAAGTACCTGAACAGCAACTCAAGAGTGGTGATAGTTATATAATAAGAAGAAATAATAATAATTCTTTCTCATTTACAAAATGCTTTCATGTGCTTTGGTTCTATTATTTTGGCAATCTTGTAAATTACATGGAAATTATTTCCTTTTTACACTTGCAGAAAATAGAAAGGAAAAACTTGAATTTATTTCCCTAAATTTCTCTCCCCCCAAAATCTCTAATATTTCTCTTGGAATATTGCTTGGGGAATGTTGTCATGTTCTGCACAAAAGTTTGAAATATTCATGAAATCACATCTGTTAATTTTTCTATGTGAATTAAATTTTCTTCCCCTGGCTTGTGTGGCTCAGTGGATTGAGTGCCTGCTTATGGACCAAACACATGCCTGGGTTGTGGGCCAGGTCCCCAGTAGGGGGCGTGTGAGAGGCAACCACACATTGATGTTTCTCCCCCTCTCTTTCTCCCTCCCTTCCCCTCTCTCTAAATATAAATAAATAAAAGCTTTAAAAAATTTTTTCTATAACAAAATTGTAAAAATATTCTCCCATATTTTCTTTTAACACTTCTCTTAGTTGTTTTTTTCATGAATTTAAATTTTCAATCTTTCTGGAATTATTTCAGGTTTTGTTATGAAATAAGGGTTTACTTTCATTTTCCCCCAGTGAATAACCAGTTATCCCAACTATGTGTCTTGGCTAAACCATTCTTTATCAAGACCAACTTGATTTTTTTAATCAATTTTAAAGGCCACTTTGTCATATAATAAAAATCTGATTCAAATTTTTTTTTAATTTCTACAGCTATCTGTGCCATTTCTTTTGCTAGTTATTAGCTTAATTGGTATCTTGGTCAAAAATATAGAAGAACGTTCTATTTCTAAGAGATGTATCATTAAGTTCCTTATTAGAAAGAATTAGCCTGATTCTCTAAGAGTTTAAGCATAAGGAAGTCTTCAAACAAAATTTGGCTAAAGTATGAACTTAAGTGTGGAAGATTTTCATGGAAAATACAATCTGCTCAGTACAAAGTCTCTTTACCCAGCACTTTGAAGGTGTGAGTCTGTTCTATTTTGACAGGCTGTTCTGACACCACAGATGTATAGTAAATGCCTACTTATCCTTAAACAATGAAGGAACTCAGATTTTTAAAATTTCTATCTATGAGAAGAAGCAAAGTATCTTAAAGATTTCATTTAAAGTCTTTATTTTAAAAGGCTTTACTTAAACAAAAACAAAAACAAAACTCTAGAGTTTCTAAGGTTCGTAGGCCTCTGGAGGTTAAAACTGACATTGGCACTGAGGACCCAGAGGCCTGCGAGGAGCTGATAACCCTCGTCAACAGGACTGAGCTATGTTTGCACCGTTGTAGGGCCGCCTGTCTCACTGCTGCAGCTCACCTCTTTGTATCTTACTTGTTCGACTGTGCACAGGGAATTTGCTATAATTCAATGACATGCCAACACTTGTTAATTCTTTCACACTTAGTAATTCTTATGGATTTTCATTCTTAGCTTGTCAGAGCTCAGTTTTCCATCTGACACTGAGCAGACACACTAGTTTTAATTGATACACCCGTGTTTTGTTTTGTTTTTCTTCCTAGGATGACATCTGCATTTATTTCATTGTGGAATGAATGACATCAGAGGGCATAGGAGTGCAGAAGTATGGTGCTTTCCCTACCCTCACTCAGCACAGCAGGAGATAAACCTGGTAATGTGGACCCTGCTCCTGTTTTTTAAAAAAATTGAAAGAATTTACCATCTATTTTGAGAAGCAAAACATACATACCTATGAGGCTTGTCAGCAATGACTCAATATCAACTGTGGCTGTGCACAAAATAGGAGTGTTTGCAAGTCAAGCTTCCAAGGCTCAACCTGGATACATTGCCATTTTATCTCTTCATGACTGTTGCAGATGAATTAACCAGAGAAAGAAAAGTGAAATAATTTGCTCAAAGTTATGCTACTTGTTATTGGTTAAATAAAGCATTATGTGGCCATTATTGTAAAGTTGTTTTTCATTTTGGTTTTGGTTATAAATATTTAGTAATGGTTTATTCTAGAAAAGGGAACATAACAAAAGGCTTGTGCTGATATTCTGACAAATCATCAAATGTATTCTTATCTCTTTTTTGTTCTCGTATGCCTGTGTGTGTTGTTACCAAGTTTAGTTTACTAGCATCTCTATGGAGAGGCCAAAGTCTCCCTCCCTCCCCTCCTCTTCCACCTTGACCTTCCTTCTACACCTCCTTAAGTAACTTCCCATCCTTTAGTTTCTGGCACGAGTGGATTACATGAGATGTCAGGTTTAGATAAATGGATTTTTCATTTAAAAAAAAAGAGAAAATGTATGCATTTCCAAGGGCTGTCAGTCAAAAACTATAGTCAGTTGCTTCATATTTATTTGAAGAGAATAGGCAGAGAAAATGGTTATAAGGATCAATTTTGGGGTTTTCAGAGTCCAGGGAGGGAGTTAAACTAGGAAATACTTCCCAGATATATACTGGTTCCATACAAGCTTAAATGAATCCATCCTAAAGTGAAAACAAACTTAATTCCCTCAAGCAGATTTTTAAGAGATTGCTAAGGATAATATATTTCTAATTAGTGGAAGCCTTCAGATTAATACTTTATTTTTATTTTTTTCACATTTTATTGTTTATTCTATTACAGTTGTCCCATTTTACCCCCTTTGTCCTGCCCCACCCAGCCCGCCCCCAGTCCCACAGTCCATCCCCACACTGTTGTCCATGTCCGTGGGTCCTTCATGTATATTCTTTGACTAATCCTTTCACCTTCTTTCTATCAGTTTCTACGTCCCTGCTCCCTTCTTACAGCTGTTGCCAGCCCGAGAACCAAAGATTAATATTTTTAACAAGTATCCTTAATGGATCATTCTTTATTTCAGTCGCTCTACCTTCCAGACACATCCAAAGAATAGGGGGTGCTGTGTTATAATGGATAGAGAGAAGGCCGAGCTTTGAGCCAGAAAAGCTGGAGTCTGAGTCTCAGCAAATACCTCAATTTATACAGATACCAAGAGACTGTTGTCTCTGCTCATTGCTTTTTCCACCCTCTGTTTCTTTATTTAACCTTCTTCGGGAAATGAGATATTGAAATCAGAGTCTTCCCCATGGGGAGGAAAAATATGTCAGATTAACTAGTAGTACTTGTGATAGTAATACCCATCCAGAGGAATCAAATCACATCTATTGCGCTTACCTGGTAATTTTCCTCTCTTCACATCAGAGCCCAAGGGAGCCCTTCCTCCAGTGTACCTGTGGCTCAGTCACTTCTTAAGCTGTTTGGAAAGACAATCTTAATATCTGAACCACAGCAGCTCTCTGGCATGCTCACAGGTCCTTTGATTCATGAGCAATTCCTAGTGCATGGGCTGCTGCCCTTGCAGGCCAACAGCCGGGACACACCCCCTTCAACAAGGAAAGGTGAAATGCATACTTTCTGCTGACTCCCCCTCCCGCTTTGAGTCAATATCAGCCTGGTAAGAGGAAGCATCTCAGAGCCCAAGACTTGGTGATTCTCCCAGGAGACAGAGAGAGATTTCTGAAACCACAGAAGGAAAATGCTCTAGGAGAATGAGCAACATCTCTGTCCTCAATCAGTTTTCTACAAAATGCCATTCTGTTGAGCTTCCTGTCCAGCCTCTGGAAACCTGGGGTCATACCCCATAAAGCATAAGGAATGCAGACCTTAATCCATGATTCCAAAGAGGACAGGAGGGCAGTTCCACTGGGGTGAGAGGTGTGGTAGGTATTATTTTTTCTTTTCTGACTTTCTCACTCAAGGATGAAGAATCAACTTGCTACTCTCCCAGACAAAGGAACCTTGGACTTCCTGGTGGGCTCGTAAGGGATGAAGGCTGACAGAGGCGGGCAGCAGTGTGTGCATTTGCCCAGTGTGAGTGTTTTCAGTGTGTTCTTTGTCCTTGGAAAGCCTCAAGCTAAACCTTAGTAACTTCTTGAATAAAGGTGTCGTCCTTTCTAAGGAGTTATCCAATTTGAAAATGAGCACTCCATCTCTGCAAATGACTTGAAGTGGCTTATGCTGGAAGCCACTGCATATTTTACAAATGACTTGAGATGGCTTACATGCTAATACATAAAATAAAATTATATTAGAAGAAAAATAAAGGAACGTAAACCATAAAAGTTTTAGATAAGTAACAAATTATAAAAAGGGAAACTAAACTATAAAAGTGGAGAGTCAATTAAGAAAAAGAATGCACGTAAAAACCTATGAGTTATCTATAGTGTCTTGTGTGTTTGAAACTTAACTCTAGGAATGGAGCTTCCTAGCAGTCCAAGAAAAAGGGAAGCTGATCAGCTACATTGTCCTTATGGGATAAGAGGAGGCATCCATCTTCTCAAGAAGGAGAAAATGGTCCTTAGAGCACAAAATTCTAATAGAAATTCCCTTCTTTAGAGTGAAGTGCTAGTAAGATTGGAGCCCACAATTTCATGTTGAAGTCCTTTAATGCCACGGAGCCTTGCACACAATCTGACCCTTTTGTTTCCAACACCAGCTGGGCCACTTTGTCTGTATCATAACCCTCACAGTCAGGTCTGGATCTGGTCCAGTGGAAAGTTTTCAAGAGAACAAACCCTACTTGACAACGTCTAATTGTTCAAGGGTATCAACCACTGCACCTTTGTCCATCCACCAGCCTGCACAGAAGAGAGCTGATCTCATTGTTTAGTCAGCTAAACTCCATTCTTCTCATGTGCCTTTTCTGCTGGGTTTTGCCTGTTTTCAGAATCTACCAGTTGAAAGTGGAGACCAAATTTCCATTCAGTACAAAGGGCCAAGGGCTTCTAGAAATATATACTCTCTTTCCGTGGATCCAGTGCTTAAAGTCCTCGGATTGGATGCCATCCTTTCAGTCCAGCGCTGCCCCTTTCCTGTCATCTCTATTAAAATGCAGGTTCCTGGAGGAGCACAGAAGTCACTGACCCTTAGAGGGAATGTGTTTATAAAATGTGACTAACAATTCACTAGTTACCTGGGGAGAAAAGTGGCTGTAGAATGGGGTGGAGGCCCGGGTGGGAGAAAGGCAGTAGTGGGACCAACAAAACGGCTAATCAGCGTGGAGTTTATGGTGGTCAGGGCTTGAAACTCGGAGGGCAGCTCTGTTACTCGCCTCCAGCTCACCGTGTTGTGAAGCCCGGCAGTGTCCTAGGCACTGGCATACGGCCCTCAGAACCAAAGGGATCCCTACAGTTTCTTATTAAACCAAAAAAATTTTAGCAGCTACTAGAAAATGAGACAACCAACCAGTAAACATCAATGTTTTCATGAGAATACTGGTTGGGGGTGACAGCCTAAATCCAAACAAATGAATGCATCTAATAGCTTGTTAATTCCATATTTAATAGAAAGAAATCATAGTATGTCCAATATTGGGTTGTTTCACAAATAGGGTGTGCTTTTGCCATACTGGTGACTCACCAATAAGCTGCTTACTCACCCCTTCTAGTTTCCTCCTAATAATCTGTTAATGTATGCAAAGCTGATTTTTTAATACTTCCTGGTTAGGTTTGGGGGCTCCCCGTCCCTGCAGAGGGAAGCAGCACGGGTTTGAGCACGCGGCGACAGTGTGACATATTGCAAGGAGCCCAAAAGGAGCTAACCTTCCGCCATGGCAGAGCTGACAAAGCATTGCTCCTCAAGTGAGACTGTGAAGCTCCTTCTGCCACAAAAACGCTCACACACTAACCTGTGAAGCAGGAGCATGGTGCTCACCTGAGCACATCCAGGCAGCTAAATCCATGTGTTTTGGTCCATCTGGTCTACTTCCCATCTCTTTCTCTGGTTATCCTGACCACAGAGCTTCCTCCTCGAGGCCAGGCCCAGCATCTGACAGATGCCCCAGAAGAACAAGAAGGAAAGCCTGGGGCTAAGGAAGAACTTCAAGCCTTCCAACTTCATCTGTTTGTGTTGGATTCCTGAAAGGTCTGATCATTTGATTTCCCAGCAGAAGAGTAGAGTCAAAGGAATAAACAGGAGCAAACCCGAGGCCCAAGGAGTACAGAAAAGGCAAACATAAATATGTTAGTGGAACAAGTTATCTCAATCTTCTCGTGTCAGCTGAGTCTCCCTGAGAGACTACTGGTTGTGAGACAATGTCTGGATTAGACAGATCAGCTGGTGGGCCTGGGGAGGACATGAACCCACCTGGGCAGAGGGATCCTGGGTGGCACTGTCTCTCCTCAGAAATGTTGGACATTCTTTGAGCTTGGCCTAAGAGGAGTTCTATTCCAGGGGCTGCAAAAATGAATGGCCACCCGAAATGATATGGTGATTCGAGGGGGTGATAGGCTCTGAACTGGTCTAGATGGCTTTATTTCATAATTGTCAAATGGATAAATGCAATAAAAAGAGTATTTCAGGTCAAAATTTTAAGAAACTTGAAAGGAGGAGTAAAGAGGGGAACAATTGAGTATAAACATAAATTACAGTGAGATTTTCCTAACTAATATAAGACAATCAAAACTGATATAGTTTCTTAACACACAGGGCTTAACTAGCACTTAAAGAGGTGGATGGCAAATTATTACAATATTTGAGGGCAAAGCTCGGTCAATGTAACATAGAAACTCTTTTAGGGGAGTGAGAAGTGATGGCATTGCGTAATCATTGTATTGCCATTTGGCATTAAAATAAAGGACATCCAGAGGAACAAAAGGAGAGTTCACAAAACTGTAGAAAATCTTTTCTGATCCCTGCCAGAGACGAGTGTAACAGTGCATAAACATGAGAGCTGGCCTGGGCTGCAAACTGGAGAGAGAGATGAACCACCCAGCACTTAGTATCAGCACACGTTTACTGAGCACTGACTGCGTTCCAAGCGCTGTTCTGAGAAGTTTCCATGCATCTTTATACTCCCGGCAACCTGTGAGACATCTGTAAAGTGGGGATGAAAGGGGTAACTGTCGTCCCCACCCCTAGATGGGAAAATCAAGGTCAGGGCAGCAAAGTAAGTAATGAACCAGGGCACCAACACAGCCTGACTTCAGAGTCTGTATTTTTAACCTATGCTCTACTGCTTCTCCAAGACAGAGGGGAAACACAAATAGAAATATCTAGCCCATGCAAAACAACCAAAGAAAAGGCAAAGGCAAGGCTGTGATTTGTATACTAACAAGGCATAGTGTTATTATCATCTGAACCTTTCAGAATAATTTGAAGAGCCACCCAAACCCTACAAAATCCACATTTCCATGTCATTCAACAAGTAAGTTTCAACCGTCCCTCTATTCAAGACCCTGGGTCAATTTAACAGAGCCAGGCAGGATTCTACCCATTGCCTTTAATCACTTCAGAACGCACAGTATATAAATGTCAGAGATAGCGAGAAGAGAAAGCCGTGGACTATAAGAGTAATGATCCTTTTTTTTTCCATTCCGCCTGTCTTTAAAATGAGAATTATACAAGCACCAAATAGCCCACCTCTCCAAGCTTTTTCGACTCTCCTGGGGTGGCATGAAATTCACACCCAGAGGCAACTAAACACATCCCCAACGTTCAGAGGATGCACAGCATTCACGTGGGGTCTGGGCAGCCTCAGTGGAGATGCTCAGTCTGATACACCTGCTTTCACTGCACAGGTTCTGGAGCCCCAGAGACTTACCAGGGAGATGCATTTCTCCACAGCTGGCCTAAAGCAGCAACAAAAAGTAACACAAACAAGGCTTCTGGAGGACAGTCATGTCTGCTGGATAAGAGGCTAAAAAACCCAACAGACTGTGTCCCTCAGTGCCCCAGGGGTGTGTTCCTACAGATGAGAAGCTCTCCCAGAACAAAATAAATCTGATTCTGCCCCTGGGTACTTTTTCTTTGACATGGTTGCTGTACTCAACTTCCTCAAGAGGACAAACATCTGAGGATATGGCCTAAGATTAAGACATTCTTTTTACTTAAGTATTGTTCCTTTTCAACAAACCACCAATGAACCCCAGGGACTCGGAATGTCCTTTAAGCAAAGGGAGACATCTAGTGGCCAAGATTCACAACATGGAAGAAGCCAACTATTTACTAAATCACCCCACCTTACCTGCCAAATCCCACAGTGGTCTAAACCAGGTAACCGCTGAGATCCTGAGCTACTTGTCCATTTGTTTGGTAAGGATTCAACTTTCAGTAGAATTCATTCATTCATTCATTCGTTCGTTCATTCATTCATTCATTCATTCATTCCCTCAACAAACATTCATTCTCATTAAGTGTCTACTAGGTACAAGACACTGCTGGGCCCTGGAGACCTCAAAAATCTGTAAATACTCCCTTCAAGGATCTTATAGCTTAATAGAAACACTAGGCCACCAACAGTCAGTTAAAACATATTGTGATAAGAGCTGACCACATTATTGTATAGCAGCCCATAGCAAAGGCATATAAATGAATCTTTGAGGATGAGAGGAAGAAATGTCCAAACCACAGGTCTCAAACGGGCACCCTGTGAGTCCCATCTGGCACACAGATGTGTTTTTCTTGGCCCACACAGTGTTTTCAAAACTCTGAATTAGTTCCTAACATTTAAACATCAGGGGATTTCACATGAAAACCCAGATTTCAGCCTCTTTTGAAAAATGGAAGGATCTGACAACACAGTTTCCATATTCTTGCCCAAAGTTTACTTATTTCAATGAATTTGGGGTAGATTTCATATGAACAGGGTACAAAACTCAAAATTACAAAAATATATTTATTGAAAACTTAGGAGAACTAACAGTCAGGATGGTGGTGTAGGCAGACACGGCTCCCATCTTGGCACAACCACATCAAAATTACAACTAAAATATAGAACTACCATCACTCAGAACCATCAGAAATAGACTTGAATGGAAGTCTGACAACTACGTAATTAAAGAAACCACATCTACCCAGACTGGTAGGAGGGCCACAAATGTAAACAGATTGGTGCCTCACCCATGTGTGATGGATAAAAATTCAGCAGGGCTATCTCAGGAACGAGGAGTCCCAGCCCCACGCCAGGCCCCCCAGCCCAGACTTCCAGTGCTGGGAAGATAAGTCCCTACAAATTCTGACTACAGAAATGAGTAGAGTTTGAGTTGGTGAAAAAACTTCCGGAGCCCCAAGCAGTTCCTCTTAAAGAACCCACACACAGACTCACCTACTCAGACTCACTCTTTCTGAGCTCCAGCACCAGGATAGCAGCTTGAAAGGCACCAGTGCCATAAAGGAAGGAACTGAAGTGTCTGGCATCAAGGTGAGCAGAAGCCATTGTCCCTTTTTTAAACCCTCCACCCAAAGAGCCAGCTAGCTGGTGCCATATCTGAGACTCCATCAACCTGGCTAACACTGTTCCACCCACCTTGGAGATCCCCAGGGACTCCATCCCACCCAATTTATGGGCCCACCCTAGCTAATTTTCCACAGGAATGACTGGTGTTGTCTCATGCTACACAGCTTCCTAAATCCTATCAAACAAGCAATAGCTGGCCTCAGTGAGCCCCAAGCCCAGCACTAGCAGCAGCCAGTACAGATTCACAGCTTGGCTTTGTTGGAAATCTCCAAGCCCAGCATATATAGCAACCATCTCAGATTGCTCTATAGCTCAGGCAGGGTGGTCCTAGGGAAATCTGGTGGAGGCTGACCTTGGCCTGCACCACCTGGGAAACACCAGGGCCAGTGCACCCAATAGACATCTACAGACCACATCAGTGCACCACCACCCTGCACAGCTGATCCTCCATGGAGGGCAGAGGTTGGTAATCAGTGGTCACAGCCAATCCTTGCAGCTAACTGGCCTGGATAAATCCCTCCCATTGATCTGCCAACAGCAACTAAAGCTCAACTATAACAGGAGGGTGTACTCAGCTCACACAAAGGGTACACCTTGAGTACCCAACTTGGGTGATAGGAGAGGCTGTGCCACTGGACCCTACAGGACACTTACTACATTAGGCCATGCTACCAAGACAGGGAGTCAAAGCAGCTCTACCTGATACACAGAAACAAACACAAGGAGACTGCCAAAATGAAGCGATAAAGAAACATGGCCCAAATGAAAGAACAGATCAAAACTCCAGAAAAAGAGCTAAACAAAATGGAGGTAAGCAATCTATCAGATGCAGAGTTCAAAACACTGGTTATAAGGACGCTCAAGGAATTAGTAAGGACCTCAACAGCATAAAAAAACATCCAATCAGAAACAAAGGACACACTAATTGAAATAAAGAACAATTTACAGGAAGACAACAAGAGAATGGATGAAGCCAAGAATCAAATCAATGATTTGGAACACAAGGAACTAAAACACAACCAAACAGAACAATAAGAAGAAAAAAGAATCCCCAAAACATGGGGATAGGATAAGCAGCCTCTGGGACAATTTCAAGAGGTCCAATATTTGCATCATAGGAGTGCCAGAAGGAGAAGAGAAAGAGCAAGAAATTGGAAATCTATTTGAAAAAATAATGAAAGGAAACTTCCCCAACTTGGCAAAGGAAATAAACATGCAAGTTCAGGAAGCAGAGAGAGTCCCAAATGAGATGAATGCAAAGATGCCTACTACAAGACACATGATAATTCAAATGCAAAATGTAAAGATAAAGAGAGAATATTAAAATCAGCAAGAGAAGAGAAGTTAGTTATCTACAGGGGAGCTCCCATAAGACTGTCAGCTGATTTCTCAAAAGAAAATTTGCAGGCTATATGGGATTGGCAAGAAATACTCAGAGTGATAAAAAGCAGGGACCTACAGCCGAGATTGTTCTGCCCAGCAAAGCTATTATTTAGAATCAAAGGGCAGATAAAGAGCTTTCTCAGAGAAGAAAAAACTAAAGGAGTTAATCATCACTAAACCATTATTATATGAAATGTTAAAGGGACTTACATTTAAGAAAAATAAGAAGGTCAAAACTATTAACATTAAAATGACAATAAATACATAACTATCAACAAACTAAGCAAACAAGTAGAATGGAAACAGGACCATAGATATGGAGAACTTTAGGATGGTTAGCAGTTAGGAGGGGGAAAAGGGGGAATGGGTGAAGAGGGGAGGGGATTAAGAAGTACAAATAGGCAGTTACAGAACAGCCATGGAGATGTAAAGTACAGTGCAGGAAATGGAGTAGCCAAACAACTTATACGCATGACTCATGGACAGGAGCAATGGTGGGGGATTGCCTGAGGGAATGGGGGATGCTGGTTGGATGGGGGGCAAAAAGGAAAAAAATCAAGACAACCGTAATTGCATAATCAATAAAATATAATTTTTAAAAAAGAAAAGAAAACTTAGTGTCCTCCTACTCTTGTTCTGAGGTCAACAAATCATCATCTACAAGGGCATTCACTGTTACCAGTTAAAAATTGTGTAAATATGTATTGTCACTGGGATTTCATCTGGCAAAATCCGTGGGTGACTGTAACCGAATGCGCAAAAGAATCTCACACCGAGACATGCTGGGAGAAAGGAGTCCGGAGCCACGGGACCATTTCCTTTATCTCAGGAAAAAGGCCCTGGGACTAGCTCAGCCAGGCTTTTTATTAGAAGCTTTAGGACACATTTACATTGGATTGATTATTCATGGATTTATGCAGAACAGGGGTTTTTAGTTAGGTCATGAGGATATATGGGAAGGGAATAGATAAGGTGTAGGTTTACTCAGTAAGGTAAACATTTAGGGTATAGAGCATTAGGCTGTAAATTTAGATCCGGTGGCAGACAGGACCGGGGTAGTACATTAAACAGGAGACAAGTAAATTGAGGGTAAGCTAACCAGGGCTGTTAACTTTTAAAACTATAAAACATTGAGACAGAGAAGAATTTCATGGACTCATTAACTTAAGTCTCTTGACTCTGGGAGGGAGAGACTCAGCAAGTCAGAGAATTTCTTGAGATACATTTTTGCCAAATTCCCATTAGAGAATTCCTTTTCCACTGACATGATCCACGCTTGTCCACACGGGAATAATTTTTCCTCACGCGGAGCTGAGCTCTTTACGCGTAAATTCCCAGGACTGCGTGTTTACACGCATGCGGAAAGAATTCCCACAATGTATCCCTCCCTCACCAATATTAATTTCATCTGAATTATAAATTTTAAAATAAAATATAAAACTATAAAGACATGAGAAAACAAGGGAATTGTTGCTGTTGCATTCCTTAAATAATTTGTTGATTTAATAACAAAGTCTTTCTAAAGTAAGACCATAACCCAAACATCATAAAAAGAAAAAAATTGGTTAAAATTGCAACAAAAATAATTGACTACATAAAAAGGAGGAAAAATTCTTCATGGTAAAAAAAATACAATGAACAATATCCAAATATAAATAATTACCTGGAAAAATATTTTCAATTTATATCATTCATGATCTTGTCTTAAATCTGAAAATCATACTTATACATCAATAAAAAAAAAAAGACACTATTGTTGAAATAACTCTCTAGGCTTTGGTGCCATGTCAACAAACAGAGACTTTTTAGATATTGCCCCTGTAAATGCTCCACTCGAGCAGAAATGCAGCAGAGCCAGTCGGCCAGCTCCTAAACACCAAGCCAGCCCTGGCTCGATGCTCGTTTCCTTGTTCCTTCTCACCCCAAATATGGTTGGCTCTGTGGCCCCAGCCATATCAGATAGTTTGTTATTTTTCTCTTCCTTGTTCTTTTTTCTTTATCTTATAAAAAGGGACTTGTCTTTGGCCCCATTTTGTAGTTCTCCGAATAGACACTGTGTGTCATGAAGAGTTAAATAAAGTTTGCCTTCCTTAATCACTTTTTAACACAACCAAAGAGATATATGGACAAAAGGATATGAATAAACAAAAAAAAGATTAAAATAGTTCTAAAATCTATATAAAGCAAGCAAACATCTAGTATAACTTGAAAGATGAAGAATAAAGAATTGATAAAATATTATTTTTCACCTCTCAGGTGGACAAGTATTAAAGGGGTAATAATATTGCTACAGGTAGCAGGAAACAATATCATGTATAGCTAGTCAGTAAGTCTCTATCAAATTTAAAAATGTTCATATCCTTTGACCTAGCAATTCTATTTTCTAAATATATAACCAATAGCTATACTTGTTCATATACAAAATGGCATCTATACAAATATACCCAGTGCAGAATTATTAGCAATATGTGAAGATTGGAGGCCATGAAAAAGTCCATCAATAAGTGCGATGGGTTGTATCTGTTTAAAATTATGCATTTGTGCCCTGGCTGGTGTAGTTCAGTGGATTGAGTGCGGGCTGAGAACCAAAGGGTCCCAGTTCGATTCCCAGTCAGGGCACATGCCTGGGTTGCAGGCCAGGTCCCCAGTGAGGGCCATGTGAGAGGCAACCACACATTGCTGTTTCTCTCCCTCTCTTTTTCCCTCCCTTCCCCTCTCTCTAAAAATAAATAAAATCTTTCTAAAAATTATGCATTTGTTATATGTGCAAAACATAAACTTGGTTGTTTTAAGTAATTGAAATTCTAAAATTGTTAGTACCTGTACCTTAGCTTAAGCTGACTCATACTGAGATTGATATCAAGAGCAGACGAACCTTCCATAAGGGAAATCTGAAAACATGTGGCATTTGCTTCTGGTTAGGCCAACAGGCAGCAAGAACACTGTTACAGGAGACTAGAATGGAGGCAGCCTCTGCAATGCAGTGAGACATTTGGAGAACTTGGGTAATAGATAATATGTTGAACAAGCGGTAGCTTTAGACAAAGAAGCTAAAATTCATTTTAGTATTAGTGGCTCTCTTGATAGTGCAATTCTCTTAAAAACGTTGTTGACTTTTGACCTGTTTTATTCTAGTTAACTCTGTGGGCTGAAAGTTATGTTCCCAATTCTTTTCCGGGCAGGTACCTGGCTTTGGCAGGAAAGCCACACCCCTGGTTTCTTTGCTGTGGACAATTTTGTCTAACTTGTCATGAGGCTTAGTTGTAATTGGCCTTAATTACTCCAAGGCCATCTCAGTTTTATATTTTACTAGTCATAGACAGGAATTACTTACGTCTTCTGTCTGGCAGGTCCTGGAATTTTTGTTTTTATTTTTTTCCCTTTTTACTCCTGACTGAGAACCAGCCATCTTTTTCTTACAATACAGAGTCTAAACTAGCCAATGGCAACAAAAGCATGCTAATAACTGTATTGGGTTTTGTTTTGTTTTGTTTTCAGTTTTCTGCCTAGTTGTTCTAACACCATTGACTGAATAATTCATCTTTTCCTCACTGGTTTGAAATGTCATCTTTATTAAATATTAAATTCCCATGTTTCTTTGGGTCTGTTTATAGATGGTGTTCTTTTCTTTTATCTGTGTCTATTCAAGAACCAGCTCGACACTATTTGCTGTAGCATCAGAATACATTTTCATTTCCAATATGATAATTATCCTTCATCAATCTTCCTTTTAGGAACTTCCCTTTCTACTCTTCCTGACTGTGCCAGGGCCCAGCGTGATCCCTGCGCAGGGACCGAGAAGCCCCGGCGGCAAGCTCAGGAGGACCAAATGGGAGATGCTGCACCTGCGGTGGCAGAGACCCCTGACATCGAGCTCTTCCGGAAGTGATACACCAGTGAAGTGCTGATCAATGACATTTCCTTGTAGGAGATGACGTCGCGGTGAAGGAGAATTATGGTCACTACCAGCCCCACGGTGCAGGGTGCTATGCAGCCAAGCACGTCAGCAAAGCGCACTGCCTCTTTGTGGAGCATCTCACCAACTCCCCGGTGATGCTCGGCAGCCGCAACGGCAGGAAGCTCCTAACGGTGGACATCGTCAAGCATGCCTTCAAGATCATCCATCTGCTCACAGGAGAGAACCCCTGCAGGTCCTGGTGAATGCCATCATCGGCAGTGGCCCTGGGAGGAATCCACCTACATTTGGGAGAGCCGGAATAGTGAGGCAACAGGATGTAGAGGCGTCTCCTCTGCACTGTGCGAATCTGGCTGCTGGGCACAGGTGGCCGGCGAGGCTGCCTTCTGGAGTATCAGGACCGTGGCCCAGTGCCTGGCAGAGGAGCTCATCAATGCGGCCAAGGACTCCTCCGATCCCTGCACTATCGAGAAGAAAGACGAGCTGCAGCATGTGACCCAGTCCAACCACTAAGATCCCAATAAACCTGTTTGCCTTTTGGGGAAGAAGCACCAAAACAAACAAACAAACAAACAAACAAAAAACAAACCCAAACAAAACAACTTTTCTTTCTATTGTTGTTTATTAATATTTTCACATAAACTTTAAGATCAGTTTGTCTGGTTCTTCCTTCCCAGCCATACACACCAAAAATATATTGTTATATTTTTTTGAGATTGTGTTAACTGTATGGATAAATTTGGGAATAAAATATTAAGGAACAGTCTTAACAAATATACAAGATCACTATGAGTAGTCATTCTGAAGCTACTAAAGAACACAGAAGAAGATTCTCAGTTAGGTTCAGGGGCTGTGAGGTGTTACTACAAAGATCACATGTATCATTAACACATAAAATTGAGCCAAGTGCTGAGAAACATTTTCATTTATGTTGATGTTCCCTTTTAAGTTTACCATGAAATTGCTAAGATAAGTTTCTGGGACAAATGGGCAAAAGATATCCCTTTAAAAAGGAATAGGTTTCTTTCGTAAAGAAAGGGAGCAGGATGGGGACAGGGAGAGGAGGAGGGAGATAAATGAAATACCCTCATTTTAGCACTAATTTTTCTGCTCTGGCCACTTATCATTGTTTCTGACCCTTCTGTATGACCTTGAGGTATAGTGTGTATTTTCAAGCAGCTTCCATTTTCCTGCCCATAGATGAAATTTAAACAGGGTCAGATTGTGCTCAATTATCAGTCTATCTTTGTTATGCCCTTTCTTTTTCTCTCTCTTCCACCTCTTCCTAGCCGAGGCAGTCCTTCTGCCTTTCAAGGACATAAAGGGGGCAGGGTACTGAAAATGAGGAGGACTAAGATCTTTTCCTTTAAAATATGCAAAGTCTGTGCAGAAAGTATCCAGCCACATACTGTGAAAGAGACATTTATTGAAGAAGCTAAAAGAAACATTGTACATAGGAGAATGATGCCTCATTCCCTTCAAAGTAGGCACCTTGAGACCTCACACAGTTCTCCCAGTCGCTGTCAGGTGCCCCGTCATATTTACTCAAATCTCATCAACAGTCTGAAATCTCTTCCCTTTCAAAGGTGACTTTAGTTTTGGGAAAAGGCAGAAGTTGCATGGTGCCAAATCTGTGCTGTACGGGGGCTGAGTCACCTGGATGATTTGACATTTCACCAAAAAAAGTCATGCATGAGTGGGTGCATTGTCATGGTGAAGCTGTCAACCATCAGTTGCCCGTAGTGTGGACTAGTGAATCATCCAAATAGTTTCCATGGAGGAATGTTCAAGCTTAACACAAAATTTGATGCAGATGCATTGCTCTACTCAAGTCATTTTGAATGTAAGGGCCACACAGTACACGTGCTCACTCAATGGTGTCTACTGCCCCCACTGACTAGTACAGTGAAGTTGTCATTGTTCACTCTCCTTCACTGCCAGGTCACCTCAATGACATGCAAACTGTTCTCATTATGTTAACAATGGCTGGACTTTTTCTGGACAGACCTCATGTGTTCAGTGCCTGAGTAAGCATTGCTACTGATAATTGTTAAAGAAAGACAAACAATAAAATGAGCATGACTGAAAAATGTATTTTTTCAAGAAGCATCCAGGATAGCCTTTGTGACTAATGAACTTAGAGGCCAACTTCCATAAGGTATAATATTATCCATGCGTTATTAACACATATATTTGGGATTCTGATCAAGTGAAACTTTTAAAGATATGTGTGCGTACTTAGTTCATAGATTTTTAATCATACAGCATAGCCTTCTGCTTATGTAGCCAAGAACTTCCAAACTAAAAATATGGAATGCTGACATGGATGCTGAGCAGCCAGAACATTCCTACGTTGTTGTTGGAGATGCAAAATGGTGCAGCCACCTTAGAGAGCAGTTTGGCAATTTCTTATAAAATTAAACACCATGTGACCCAGCAACTACATTTCTAGATACTTTCCCAGAGGAGATAAAAATAATATGCCCACACATAGAGGTATATGCAATGCTCATAGCAGATTTATTCATAATAGCCCAAATCTGGAAAGAACCCAAATGTCCATCAACAGGAAAAACAAGTTGAGATATCCATACAATGGACTACTACGTGGAAGATGCACAACATTCTTATCAAGACACCTGGGCCTGTAAGGACATTGTGCTCTATGGAAGGACGACGTTGTACAAATGCAATGTGTGAAGTTCCTTGGTTTTCATCCGTACTCTCCCTACAGGCTATCTGTTGCTCACTGCTTTGGGCTATAGTGCCTCAGTGCTGTTTTAGCAGATGATAACCTCAATTCTATCCCACAAGTAGATACTAGCACGATGTTAAGTACTGTCAGAGACCCGGTAAGTATACCAGGTCCCAGGATGTAAGGAGCTGACATTTTTTTCCATGGGAAACAGCAATAATAGAATTTCTTAAATGAAAACAATATTAGACATTACAATAAACATGTTTAATACCTAGTACCTGCTTACATTCAATAAAACAGTAAGAATGACCGTACTAACATAAAGACTTAATTAAAAGCTTAAGGTGTGTCACACTGGCTGGTCCTTTCTCACTTTCATAATGGGCACAAAGGGACATGTAATGGGACAGCCAGTTTGTCCTGTGATGTCAAATTCCAAAGATTAGGGTTCTACGTTTTGTTTTCCTGCTTATCTTACTTAATAAACCATCACATTGCTATCATATATTAAATATTTAACTCTTTGCTGAACTTACTTTTTCTTTACCATGTACCAGCATCTCATGTAAGTTATTCTAATCTCTCTTTAAAAACTTTCTTTAATTTGACTTAACTTTAATTTTTAGACCTCAAAGCAGACTCTTATGTATAGTAGTATCAAACTTAATACTTTTTCACATATTCTGTAAGCCTTTATTCATAAATTTGATAAAACACATTCTCACACCTACACTTTGCAAGCTAAATACCTAATTTGTAATTTGCCATACATAAAAGCTTCTTGTAAAAACTTAAAAAAAGAAAATCCACTTCAATGTAGTGGATTTTAGGGGGAGGTACAAATTTTATCTTTCTAAATCTGTATTTTTTTCTTCTGGTTCTCTCACACAACAGCTTACAGTCAGGGCTATAGATACTTAAATGTGGGATAGCAAATTAAATGGCCCATCAAAAGCCTGAACATGCCAGTGTGTTTCATCTATGAAGTGTATTAGCCAGGGTTCTTCAGAGAAATGAGATCAATAAGATACATGCACATATGTATAAAGATAGAGATTTATTATGAGGAATCAGCTCACACGGTTATAGAGACTGAGATGTCCTAAGACCCTCAATAGGCAAACTAAAGATCCAGGGGAGCCAATGTGTAAGTTCCGGTCTGAAGGCTTAAGAACCAGGAGAGCTGATGTTTTAGTCCACATCTGAAGGCCGGAAAACACCGGTGACCCAGATCACTCAATCAGGCAGGTGATGTTCTCTACTCACAGGATGGTCAACCTTTTTGTTCCGTTCTTGGCCTTTAACTGATTGGATGAGGGACACTCACATTAGGGAGGGCAATCTGCTTTATTCAGTTTATGAATTCAAATGTTAATTTCATCCAAAACACCCCACAGACACACCCAGAATAATGTTTAACCAAATATCTGGGTACTGTATGGCCCAATAAACTTGACACCTAAATTTCCCATGACACCAACCTAGCTAGCCATAGAGTGTCCAGCCCAGAGTTCTCTCATCTATGGTTCTAGGTTTTTCTTCACGCTGCTCTTCAGGGCTCCATGTAATTTTCACCATTGTGCTTGAAAATCATAAAATTATACTATTTTCAAAACCCATCTATTTAACCAATCACAGAGAAAAATCAACAAGGTGTTAGGCATTGCAGAGAAGCCACCATTGGGTCGAGAGACTGCCATTCTTTCTCAATGGTGTCAAAAATTTCTAGAACTTCACCTCAATCATCTTGGCTACCTGAATCCCACAGACGACTCCTAGTCCTTGGTAGATGTCAGGCAGTTGGCCACGCAACACACGAAGAGCCCCATACTAAGTCCAACAGCCCCCGACAATCCTGACTAGCTACAACAATGCCTGGACCCTCAGACTCACTCACCAAGCACCATGTCTGTGTTTACATGACCTAGCAGCCCAGGAGGTCTCCAAGGGCAGCATCTACTGAGTGAACGCTTAGGGATGGGGACAACACTGAGAGTTACTAACACAAGTTCTTCTAGTCATTAGGGTACATTAAGGTGTTGGCTTGCATACTAGATGCAAGAACCAAAATCCAAAGAAAAGAAAGGTTTTCCTAGCAGTAGACTATTTTGGGTGGTCTTTGGGAAAGGGCTGTTATAATTCACAAAACAAGTTTCTATGCTAAGAAACAAGGAGAACTGCCCTTCAGAGAAAATGCGAAGATCTGCCTTTCCCTATGGGAAAAGGGTGGCAGTGAATTTTTTTCTTCAGGCATAACAATACCTGTTCAATTCTGCCACCAACTCATTGAAATTCAGCCTGATGACTCAGCTTTTCCATTGCACTGTCCCACAGCAAATACACCACAAAACCTCTTCCACTCACTCATCTGCTTTGCTACATACTCCTTCCCAGGAGACACAAATAGCTGTGAATGAAAATACATGAGACAATTCCAATAATTTATTTCACCTCCTAACTTCACATTTATGAACATATAGTACTGCCAGGAACTTGGCATGCATTTTCTCAATTAATTTTCACAAGAACCACCTATGATGGGTTCTATTTTTTTCCCCCATTTTGCATATGATGAAGCTAAGGCTTTCAAAGTTAGTCAGCTCACCCCAGGTCACACAATTAGTGGAAAAACTGACTCTGGAAATCAGGTCTGTTCACCTATCTTTAAATTATGCCTTAGTACATCTCTAACCACATTTAGAAATCAGCTTAAGTATATGGTTTAAAGCAAACTTTATAAGAAGTCTTGGGACTTTTCAAATAAATTCTCTACCACCACCATGACCTGCCCAATGTGTAAAAGTTTTTGGACCTATTGATTAAAAGAAATGTCACCTCAAAGGTTTAATTTGGATATCAGAATATAAATTTAAATTATTGCTTTAGAATATGAAAAGGACTTTGGCTATTTGACAAGGACACAATTGAAGCCTTAAAGTCTAGCTTCTTTGTGATTCTGTTCAAAGTGATAAAGCTAACGATAAATTTTTCATTTCATTTTTTCCATCTTTATTGAGATATAATTGACATATAACACTGTGTAAGTTGAAGGTGTAGAGTGTGATGATTTCTTATGCATATATAGTGAAATGATTCCCACAGAATAATTTGATTTAATTAACTGAACTTGAGAGCCAATGGAATGGACTAGGGAATTAAAGAGAGTTTTTTCTATTACTGATGGACTTAACTGAGCCAAGTACTAGCAGGAACATAGTCCCATCCTCAAGGAACATACAGATTAGTACAGGAGACAACAAACAATAGTAAAACTTTCTCAACTAGAATAACAAGAATTTGGGTCTAAGAGGATGAGTGATAAGTCAATTTGTTCAGGTTATTCATTAGCTCCCAAATGACTTGACGCTGCATCGTATAAAACAGAATTTGGGGGGTCCCATTACTGTATTACAGCAAATTTTTGTCTGATATTAATATAATGGCTAAGTGTTAGGTCAGCAGATGCACAAGGAGTATTGAGCACCTAACCCACATTTGACCACAGGAAATGTATATTAATTGCACCCACTCTGCCAGTCAAACTCTATTTACTATTTCTTCTCCGAACACCCTTTTGGCTCTCCTATTCCACCATGAGAAGCAGTGTAGTGTAGGAATTAAGAATAAGAGCTAAAGAACTAGTTAGGTTTGAATCCAATTCCACTTAATCAGCTGATGATACTGAAAAAGGTATTTCACTTCTCAAACCTCATCCATAAACCTAGACCAATTCATGCCTCCCTCATGGGTTTGCTGTGAATATTAAATGGGATACGGTATGTAGAGAGCTTTCTTAAAAAAAAAAAAAGTATCTCCCTAGAATGTCCATTTCCCTCATCTCCATCTCATCAAATCATAGGGAGATTTTAAGGCTCAAATCCAGTTCTCTGCCCCATGGCTACTTTCTCCCTGGCTGTTTCAGCTCTTCTGAGAATGACTTCCTTGAAATAATCAACACCTCACAGTTCAGGGTTGGATTACAGGCATTAGACTCTAGTAACTCCTGAGAAGGAGGTGGTGGCCTGTGGGTGGGCTGAGGTGGGTAAGAGGCAGGTAGGCACGCACTGTTTCCAGTGTTGCTCATGTTGGTCCAGGCTGGCCAGATGGCCAGACTGTCCCAAAAAGGGGACCAGAGAGAACCAGAGACTGCCTTTCTACCTTACTGTCCTTTTCCATCAATCTACTTTCTAGCTGTATAACCTAAGGTAAGGCCAGGCCTTGGCTGTTTTATCTGTTAAATGAGCTGGATCCCATTTTCCCTAGTTAAAGTCAGAGAGATGAGCTATACCCTAATATAAGACCTCTTCCAGCCCCAGCTCTGAGATTCTGCTGGCACATGCAACCCTGGGAGTGGAAAGGTCCATCACCCTGAGCCCAGGTCACCTGTATATCTGGCCATCCTAGCGGCCTCCATTCCCTCCGGGTGAACAGGACATGTTGTTCTTATTTCCCTCCACTCCCTCCAAAATCTGGAATTTCTCTGCAATCAGGCCATGAGCCAATAGCTACTAGCACCCAGGCTGCCAGCAGGGCAGTGCCCAGGGCTCGCTGATGTCAACACTGATGAGGAATGATTGAAGTTTGGCTCTGCCTGCCCCTTTCTGTGCTATCTTCAGCCAAAGGCCTACAGGCTGTCATCTGCCGAGCCAGGCAGTGTTAAACAACAACAGTATTCTTCCTTCCTCACTGGACTCCCACCCCTCCCTCTGGCCACTGTCTCAAAGGAATTAACCAGCAAGACCGGATAGCCCCTGTCATTTAGACTTCTTGTAAATCCGGAGGGTTCTGGATGAGACAGCCAGCTTCTCTGCTTCCTTTAGTGCTGGCCTGGTGACTAATCTCACAAGGAGAAATGAGAAACAGACAGAACAGGGAACTGCAGACATCTTTTCACTGGAGAAGAGGTGGAGATTTCTGATAAAAGAGTTCTGCTCCAAGATTCCTGACCCAATATGTAACCAGGCAAGGTCTGTCTGCCTCAAGGTCTCCCCTAGATATTGTAGGAGAGGATCCTGGTGAGAGTGATGAGCAGCCCAAGGCCAATGCTGTCTGTGGCACACGGTGGGAAGGAAGGAGGCCGATATCAGATTGTGCTTTCCTAAGGGCATCTGGCCAGTCAGGGCTAATACCCAGCCCAGTCTCCACTTGCCAAGCCACATGCACATCTGCCCAGAGGGACTGCCTTTTCTGATTCTTACAGAGGCTACGTAAAGTGTTGCATGAGCCCTGTGTGCACTCATGTGTCTGTGCCTCCTGATGGCCATGCAGGTAGTTTTGCAAATAGAAGATCATTCTTACAACCAGCTTCCCTCCTGAATGCTTACTTCCTGGTGCTGTGACTTATCTCTCCTTCCTTCTTCCTTTATGCTTCCTCCCCCTCTTCCCACTCATTCTCCATTTCTTCCTCCCCTTTCCCATCCCTTCTGTTTCATCCTCTCCCTTTCTCCTCTTCCTTGCTTCCAATCTATGGTCAAAGGCTGGATGGCCAGATTTCCTGAACCCTCAGAAATACTCTGGAAGGCAGGGGACAGGTAAAAGTGGAAGGAAGCCACAGAGAAGAAAGTCTTTGTATTTAGAACACAGTCTTTTTTTTTTTTTTCCTTTTCAGCCTTGGGATTAATGGCAGGTCATTCTGGGGGATGGCAGAAAACATCAGAAGGATGGATTTAAGAAACCTTGAGCAGAAAGAACTTGAAGGGGTTATTTAGCTATGCCCACAGAATTTAGCAGTCACAAATGCTGAGAGCTGGCATACCTGAGTTCTATCTTCCTTTCAGTTGACTGCCAGGATCGGCAGGATTACTCCCCCTCCCACCCAGAAGATGTCTGTGCCCTAATCCCCAGAACCTGTGAGTACATCACCTTTTACATGACCAAAGAAACTTTGCAGTGGTAATTCAATTTAAGGTCAGTTTTACAGTTACCTTAAAATGGGGAGATTATCATGAATTATCAGGGTGGGCTCAATCTAATCACACGAACTTTTACAATCAGAGAACATTTTCCAGAAGAGGAAGCAAGAGAGATGCAGCAGAACAGGAAGCGAGAGCAGTGTGAGGTGTGAGAGGGGCTGTCCCACCAGCCCCTGGCTGAGAGCCAAGGCCACAGCCACGAGAAATGGAATTCTACCAACAACATAGGTAAGTCTGGGAGTGGGTTCTTGCCCAGAACCTCCTTTAAGAACCACAACTTTGTCAACGCCTTGATTCAACCCAATGAGACTCACACAAGTCACTAGACTTACAGTAATTTGTTGTAGCAGCAATGAAAAACAACGGCCAAAGAACTTTTAGAACATCAAGTAATAATCATTCTCTTATTTCTCTGTCCCTTTAGGCAAATATTCTACATACATGGACCTAAGAATATGGTCTTCATGGTGACCAAGCAGTGATCAGTGCTTGCAAAAGGTAAACTAGCAGAGCACACAATCCAAATTCGTTGTGTTGTTAGTACGTAAAAGTCAAATACAAATCTACTTGTAAAACTTATAGATTCAAATCATTAAAGTGTTCTCTAACCAAAAACTGCAAATTGTCTTCAAAATATTAAAAAGCATTAAAAGCACTTGGTAGACGGATTAAAGAGGAAGTCCCAGCATAAAAAGCGTAGCATGCAGAGTTTCAATTGAACTGGAGACGTCAAATATAAAGTATCCTTTGAAGGATCTTATCTGGGAAGAGAAGGGAAGTATTGGGGAAGAAGGGGAGAACGACACAGGTTAAGGGAGGGTGTTTGTACGGGATTAGAGAGACCTGAGCATTTTTATTGGACAGGACAATTAAGCCAGTCGATAAAGATAAGGACGATACAATACAGAACAGAAATAACTTGGAACAAGATCCTGGGGGAGACATTCGGATGAAGAACACACAAGGAGGGTCCAGCAGTCAACTAGAGAAAGGCTCTTTGTCTGAAACTGGAGGAAAAGAGGGAAGTGTGGGTGGGGGGGTCCTCAACTGCCTCTGGTGTGTTGGAGGCCACTAGGTCTGCGGCAGAGAAGGCTTGCAGGGGGCGGGGAAGGTTCAGGAGGGCAGATGTGAAACAGACAGCATGACCATTGTCATGAAGGTTGGAATGAAACCCCCCAAAGAGTAAGAACATTCTGTTTGGAATGGAAAAGGAATTTGTTCAGGCTGCAGTCCCTGGAGGTGACTTTCCTCTGAAGCGATAACCAACTTACTCGGAACTTCTTTTGCCCTTTCTTTTTCCAACTTCTGTGTTCATTTTAATTAAATTGCCCTTTATTCTTGTAAATAATCAAGGCATATTCTGGGATGAAGCATGTCACAGCACGCCAAACAGCTACACTCATTTCTCCCTGCGGATCGAGTTAGCAGCCACCAAGGTCATATCAGCATCCTGTCTGTTCCAGCGACACAGCTCCTTACAGCGTATGGAGGAGAATTGCAGTGAGTCTGGGCCGGCCACTGTGGAGGCTGTTAAGGGTCCCCGTGAAGAGGGCGCGGTTCCCAGTACTGGGCAGACGGTCTGCTCTGTGTAACGGTATTGTGGTGGAAAAGCTCTGACAAAAAGGCACAATGTCTCCTTTGGCGACCAGACCACGGGACTGAGCAAGATGCTATCTGCACTTGTCAGACGCAGAAAAAAAAAAGAGGGTGCTGGAACAGTTTGGGCAGGAAGACAATAGGGTTCTTTCTTTCTTTACTTATTTATTTGGGGGCGCAGGAACGAATAAATCTGTATCCCTAATGCGAAGCAGGCATGAAACCCAAGGACAACGGATGGCGAGCCCAGCACTCCAGGAACAATCACAAGCCTTCTGTGTATGCTCACTGTGAAAACAGTCCCATGGGGCTTCAAAGAGACATGTGGGCTCCTTTTTTCTCTTCTTCAGTAAACAAAATTAAGAAAGAACAAGCATTTCCTACAGCTGTGGATGCCTGGAATTTCTCCCTACCCTATCCCAGCCCTGACCCCAACCCAAGGATCCCTCATCCTTTCTGGCTTAAAGCAGCGGGTACACATAGTGACCTTGAGGTTGAACTTGAAGCTATCTGGGTGCCCCCTTTGAGATAAAATATTTAAATAATTATTAAAATAGCCTTAAAAGCATAATAAAGTTTCCTAAACCCCTGCATGTCACAGCATTTTTCCTATTCTTTGAAGATAAATATGTATTTCTTTGAACAAACCCCAATATTGATCATGCATGTTTACAAAAGAGATAAATCTGGGTGAGGGGAAGTCAGATAGTTCACATTAAAAAAGTGTGTGTTGGGATACTTTGAATTATAAGCTCCTTAATATATTTTAAAAATTAGTTTTTATTTATAGAAATAAATGAATTTGTTCTTCCAGTACAAAAGGGCATACCAGTATTCCTTTAGCTCAACTTTCAGCTCCTGAAAGAGAAGCTTTATGCTAAAACCTAGGCTGGAAAAAAGTTGGTACTGGTCAGGATGGGACCTGGAGCCAGCTGTCCCTTTGTTTTCCACTTCTTGTCGGGCTGGCGGAGTGCCATCCCCATAAAAAGTCTTGTCTTTGTAGAAGCCAGCAAGGCTCTTTGTGGGGTCACCTCCTGCCACTTCCCAGAAATCACTCCTGAGTCAGGGCATTGCAAATAAAGTTTGTTCCACATCACGTGATCCTCTCCTCCCACACACGTCCCTCCTCGAGTCTTGTGGTTACATATTCCCACAAGGTCAAGTCAAGGACATTTGGTCACACGCAGAGTTATGGAAACAGCACATGTAGGACCAACCACGCAACAAACTCCGAGATTAAAAATTCCTCTCATTCCGTGTAGGATTTCACATGGGACTGCTCCCCTTTGACAGAAAGCTGTGCTTTTCCCAGAGCAAGACCAATGTGTGAGCAGTGCTTTCGGGCAGACAATTTCCGTGCCGCTCCATGAAAATTTTGCCTTGGACCTACCGTTTTCTAAACACGAGGGTCACAAAAGAAACTGAATACCAGGGATGGGCTTCAAAGACTTCACAGTCCAGACAAAAGACAGAAAACACACATACCCATGAAATAGTTTACTGACTGATTGATTCAATCAACAATTTTTTTTTAAGTATCTACTTTGTGCTAGGGTACTATACAAGATACTGGATAAATAACAAATAAATAAGGCTTGAACCCGTCCTCAAAAGGCTTGCAGTCTGGCAGATGGAAACAGACCCATCAGTAAACATAAGCTCTACTGATAGGGAACACGTCAGGGCCAGGGTTAGGGACAGAAATTATTTGGACATTCAATAAATGCTGTAGGAGTTCATTGCAGAAGATATGAGCGAGTACAGCTGAGACCAGGGAAAACTACATGGAGAGATAAGATTTGATGTGACTCCTCAACAATGGTTGAGATTTGGATAATTAGAAGAAAGAGGTGAGGCCATTCCAGGAAGAAAGACCCATTGAAGATTCTGAGTAGGGTGCTTCCGGGGACAGGGAAGAGGCAGTCACAGCTGGAGTGCATCACTGTGCAAACTCACAGCTCCTTAGAGTGCAGCAAAGTATCCAGCCCCACACCAAACCAATTCGCTACAAAGAGGCTAAATGGCGAGCAAAATATAATGTAGATAAACACATAATTCTTCCAGATCTGACCTTTATTTTCTCTGTAGGGAAAGGGAAAAAAACCTCCCTTCCCTCCTCTGGTTCTTTTTGACTAGTTGAATAATCAAATCGACATGAGACAGGTTGACAGGAGAAAATCAAATTTAATGTCGTGCACACAGAATGCCCACACACATGAGCAGGTCAGAGAGAGAAAGGGAAAATGAAGTACGTATGTCTTTCTGAGCTAAGGATGAGGCGAGGCACCCTGGGGCACCAGTGGGCCATTGCAGGGTGTAAGAACAGATGTCCAGTAGTGAGGAGCTTGCCCTGCCATTGTAGGTGGGTCAACATAAGGTTACCTCTGATAACCTAATGTGTATTCTTCTAGGTAGCTAAAGGGATGGGAAAGACGTTTCTCTTGAGCCTGCAGGGTCTCAGTTGCGTTTAGTGCAAAATAAGCTGCATACCACAAAGGCACATCTTGGGGTGACTTGTTCTGAACCTCTACAGCTCTATATCCTTGGATCAGGTATTTAACCTCGCTGAACCTCAGTTGCCTCATTTGTAATGATAGTGCCCACTACATAGGATTGTTGTGAGGGCCAAGTGAGTTCTATATGGGCTATGTTAGAAGCACATATGGGCTATTTATTGAGCACATACCTGACACATAGTATGTGCTCAATAAATAGACATAATTATTAAAGATAGAAAAAAGTACTGGGGGATATGATGATAATGCCTAACACTTATGGACTGCTTACTATTTTCCAGGGAATGTATTAAATGCTCTATAAGCATTATATAATTTTATGTATACCAAAATATTAACACAGATATCTCTGGGTAGTGGAGATACCAAGAGATGACTTGGAAAAATTTCTCCCTCACACTGCCCAAAACTTTCATTAGTGCCTCTTCCAGGTCAGCTACCTACATGCAGAGCTTGAGACAGGGATTCCAGCACAGGGAGCTCTCAGTAGAAAGAAAGTGAGAGAGGAGGGTGGAGCAGGAAAAGAGCTAGATAAGGATGTGGTCTCACTGGGGATGTAGCTTTAGCCTAAGCCCATGGGAGCACAGGAGTGTGAATTGTACCACAGAGTTGATTCTGCCTTGGGGAAAGGGAACCATTTTTCGAACCCATCAGTCATTGGCTGCAGGCTGCCCTTGGGTGGGGCGGTGGACACAACGTCCCTGGTGACTCCAGCCAGCCCAGGGCAGGGAGCAGCTGTGAGCTGTCTGCTGCAGCCCACACTCTCAGCAGCTGCGGGAAGGACGCCCTGACTTGGTAAAAGGAATCCGGGCTCTACCTAACAAGCCACCCCGAACTTGGTGGTGAGAAACAGTAATAATCATTTTCCTTTGGAATGTACAGTTTGAGTAAGGTTTATCTGGACAGTTTGTTTATGTGTTACATGGAGAAGCTTAAAAACTAAGCGTGCCTTGACTAGGTTCCGGAATCATCTGAAGACTCGTAGCTGGCAGTTGGAGGCGGCTGTCTACGAGAACACCTACACCTGGCTTCTCCACGGAACTACTGGGCTTCCTTGTGGCTCTGGATTCCAAGAGCAAGCATTTCAGGAGAAGAAAGACTTGGCATTTTTAGGACCTCGCCTTGAAAGTCACAAATTGTCAGTTCTGCCATACTCTATTCACCTGTCCACTGAGGTGCTCGTGGAGGTCCACTCGAGTTCCAAGGGAGGTGCTATGGGCTGAGCATTGAAGCCTTAACCCCCAGTGTGATAATGTTCGGAGGTGGGGGCTTCGGAAGAGAACTAGGTTTAGATGATGTCAAGAGGATGGAGCCCCATAATGGGGTTAATGCCTTATAAGAAGAGTGCCAATTTCTCTCTCTCTCTCTCAACTTCTCTCTTTCTGTCTCTTTTTCTCCCACACCCCCTTATATGAGGATACATAAAAAAGGCAGCCGTCTGCAAGTTAGGAAGAGAGTTCTCAGCAGAACCCACAATACTGGCACCCTGGCCTTGGACTTCTCAGTCTCCAAAAGTGTGAAAAATGCAAAGTCTGTTACCTAAGCTACCCCATCTATGCTAATTTGTTATAGCAGCCTGAACTGAAATGGGAGATGTGTTAGCTTGTTAGGGCTCCCGTAATAAAATACTACGAACCGAATGACTTACTCAACAAACATTCATTGTCTCAGAGCTCTGGAGGCTGGAAGTCCAGGCTCAAGATGTTGGCCGGTTGTTTTCCCCTGAGGCCTCTCTCTTTGGTCTGCAGGTGGCCCAAAGGGGGGCATCTTCTCACATGCCCTCCCATGGCCATGTGTATGTGTGTGTGTGTGTGTGTGTGTGCGCTTGTGTGTGTGTGATGTCTCTCCCTGTGTCAACATTTCCTTTTCTTGTAAGTCATTTGGAGTTCAGGCCCATCCTAAAGACTTCGTTTTAAATTAATCACCTCTTTAAAGACTGTGTCTCCAATAAGGTTACATTCTGAGTTACTGGGTGTTAGGACTTCAACACACGAATTGGTGGGGGCAGGGGGAATGATTCAATCAATAACGGGCAGGGGACACAGAAACCACCATCAATGAGCCAGAGAACAGTGACATGTTGCAGGGAGAGTGTGTGGGATGGGATATATTGTGGGACCACCTTTGGCAAGTACGGTCTGCCTTAGGCACCAATATCTACTTCAGTGCTCTACCCTTGATTTTAAGAAGCACAAATCTCAATCTAAATAAAATATTTTGCAAATGAAACTTTAACATGTCTCCCTAGTTGTCATCTTTCAACTAGTTTGCTGTCCTTAAGCTCTTCTTACACAGAACTCTGAAGCCACCACTATCTTTGAGTGATGGAGTTATGAATTCATTATTAATTTTAATAATAATATGAAGTCTTGCAGGTAGATTACATGTTATATGGAGTGCATAGATTTAGAAACACCATATTCTAAAAATAATGCACTATCCTGGCCAGTGTGGCTCAGTTGGTTGGAGCATCATCCCATAACCAAAGGGTTGCAGGTTTGATTCCCAGTTGGGGCACATACCTAGGTTGTAGGTTTGATCCCTGGGCCAGGTGGGCACGGGAGGCAACCAAATGATGCTTTTCTCTCACATTCATGTTCCTCTATCTCCTTTCCTTTCTCCCTTCTTTCTCCAAAAGCAATGAAAAAAATTGTCCTTGGGTGAGGATAAAAAAATAAATAAATAAGATGCACTGATAGAACATGGCATTGGTAAAGTAATGCTTAAACTCTCAAACAGAATCTGAATTGTAACAGATTAAAAGATTGCTTTACCTACTCCACCCCCAAAAAAAAGTTCCCTATGTCGGGAGATGGTTACCTTAAAAAATATTTTTTATTGTTTTTTACTCGATTAGAAATTAATATATGCTACAGCAGTCATTATTGCCTCTACAAAATTCCCTATCTTTTCAAGGATACTTTATTTTTTATGAAAAGTATGTTAAAATCAGGACTACATTTAAAAGAATAAAGTACAAAATACGTATAGAGTAAAAACCTTTCTCCCTCTGTCATCTGCGAGTCCCCATCACTTTTTGTAGCATAATTTCCCAAATTTGTTACAATATCAAGCAAAAACAAATACAGACTTTTTTCTGTCTCCCTTTTACCAAAGAAAAGGTAGTTAACTTTCCACACTCTTTTATACACTTTACCTTTATCACTTTATACCTTGGAGGTCTTCCCACATCAGTTCATAGATATGGACATATCCATGATACGTTTAAACATACTGGATTGCTCTCCATAGAGCCTTGCCCACAGAACGTGTTCCACACTTCAGTATTTTTGCAGATCTGATTGGTAAAAAAAAATGATATCTTTGTGTAATTTGAATTTACATTTATATATTTAAATATATTTGGAATGATGAGCAATATTTTACAGTTTAAGAGATATTTGCATTTCCTATTTTCTGACTGCCTATTCTTTTTCTTTACTCATAATTCTATTTGATCATTGGTCTTTTTATTAATTTCTAGGAGCCCTTTATATGTTAGGAAAAGTAACCCTTTGTTGAGCATATATGAATCTCATTCTGCTTCCAAATCCCAATTTTGTTCAGAGATTAGACTATTTCAAATATTCTGGTACAGGTTTACTATAAAAAGCTCAGAAAATAGAAAAAGAAAGAATAATCAATGTAATCTCACAGAAGAGATCTCAATGCTGATTTAAGCATAAAACTTTTTTTGACCTATTTCTTAGAAGCGATGAGAGTTGCAGAAAAAAGTAAGGAAAGGAACACCGTTTGAGTACCTGCTGTATGTATTTCATTCACACGATCACATTGATAGTCCTCGCAGTTGCTCTGTCAGGCAACTCCATCGTATAGCTAAGAAACTTGATGCTCAGACAAGTTCAAAACCCAGACCAAGATCACTCAGCAAATAAAGATGGAGACCGGGGTTCCAACTTGGATCTGTCAGACCCTGGAGTCCCTTCCCTTCCTATTGCTCCTGTTGCTTCACTTTTTGCTTCCACCTGTGTTTTAAGAACAGGCTGTTAGGGCTTTGAAGATCCATGACAATTGAATAACAGCCACCATAATTGAGAGGCCAATAACCCTACTACAGATGAAGAAGACATCATTGTTGTTTTGCATGCCACCAGGTCCCAGAATATTCACAGGTCTGGAACTGTCACTTCATCAGGAAGCGAGGCCCAGCTGGCTGCTGCTGGCTCCTGGCCATGTGTAGACAACCCCTGGTCATTTGTCAATGTTCCCCAGTGGTGCCTGCTTCACGTTAAAATCCTGGCAGTGTGCCTCATTCCACTGTATAATTGCACCGGTCATAGTAAGGCTGACTAAATCCTTTTGATGCTTCTGCTAATTCCATGGGCCCTGTGGGCTAGCAGGGCCCGGAAACAGAACAGGGCACACCCGAAAGTGCAATCCAAAGGCTGGAGGCTCCTCCGGTTTTTGGACATGAGTAAACACTTCATTGTCAAATTGTCAACATGCAAATACAGGCAGGGCTTTCTTCTGGGCCAGAATAGAATGCCAGAACTAAAATTGACATCAGAGGGTTCCGATTACAGTTTTCAAATTGTGCTCTGAGGAGCCCTGTGATGGTAGAGGAGATTTCCATAGGGGCACCTGCAGGGGATCAGCTCTTGGTTTCACACTCCAAGTTCAACCAGATCAGCGGTACTTCTATCTATGGCTTCCACATCAGATGTGTTGGGAGAAAGGGCTCCTGGAGAGAACAAGTCTGAGAACCACTTCATTTTACTGGTGTGGGAACAGAGGCTGAGAAAAAGCTTAACTCGCCAGATCGCATGGGAGGTTAGTGGGAGGACTCAGATTAGTGGCCCCTAGATGAAATTTCTCTCCACTATTTGGGTTCCATCACCACACCCAGTCCTGCTGTTTCCTTTGTTCCAGACCCTTATTCTTATTTGAATTTGCAGCCAGTTATGCCTCAGATCCTAGCTGTGAATTAACTTACCCTGAATTCTCAAAAGCCCCTCTGTGAAATAAGCTTTCAGTAAGTGTTCCTGGCTTTTCCCAACTCTGCCTCGCTCACAGCACATCCTACTCAGTGGCATGCTGGGCTGAGCCTTATTAGAGCCTGAGGTAAAGGATAAACATGTGTACCTTTGTACACTTACCGAACGATCCTCCCAGGTTTTGAACCAAGTGGAAACATTGCGAAAAGTCTACAATTAAAAAGGAAAGAAAGAAAACAAATTTGTCTGTATATTAAGCCCTGTGATGTCTGATATATTTGTTCACCATTGTCACCCCTCATACACCCAGTCCTCCAGGGGCTACACAGCAGAGCAGCCCCAAGAACCAAGAATTGATGGGGAAGCAGCTGTCCCTCAGCACAATAGCACAGGGTCATAAACCAGCCGCAAGCGCTTGCTTTTATATAAAATTTTCACATTTTATTCATCATGAATTTTTCATCATGCTAATCCTCTCTTGAGGATATGTTTATTGACTTTTTAAAAGAGAGAGGAGAGGGGAGAGAGAAAGAAAAGAAAATGCCTGTGTCAGAGAAACATCGATCGAACCCACAACATAGACAGTGCCCCAACCAGGAATCGAACCCAAAACACTTGGTGTACGGGGATGATGCACCAATAGCCACCGCGCCAGGGCAAATGTTGATTTTTTATTTAAAAAAAAAATTCTAGATTACTGAGTATTTTGAGGCACTCCCTTAAATTTTGTGCCTCACCCACTAGACCCTATTCCCAGGGTGCTGCCCACTGCAATAGAACTCCCCAGACCCTGTGTAGTCATTCAGAGAACCCAAAGACACAAGAGCTCATAGAGCTAGCCAGTACTTTACCTCTTGCGTCAGCCTTCAAAATCCTGAAGTCCCCTACTGTTATTTTATTATTTATCTCAGCCCTTGTCCCACACCCAGCTCCAAATTAGGCGTGCTCCCTCAAGTCATAATTCCTCTTGGAAAGTGATATGTCCTTACTCCTTCTAGCAATCTCTTCTTCCATGGGTGCTGAATCAGAACTTTACCTTTACGACTGAGTCAGGTATGCAGATTCCAGAAAACTGCATGAAGACATTTCCATGATGTACATAGACAATTTGGAGTTCCCAACTTAATTTGCATCCCTAAAGTATCCCTAAATTTCTTCAGTCTTTGCAAGTTTTTATTCAGAAAAAAATCATGTGGATTTGGGGCTGACAGAAGGGACTTTTCGGGCACCTTCATTCCCTCACAGCTCTTGCTTTTGACTAGTCAACACTGACTCCCTAAGTGAGTAGGTGGTAGGTGAAAACCGGGATTAATGGCAATTAGTTACGCAACTTCCCTTGTTTTGCCCCGCACCAATGCAAGTGCAAAACACTGGGTTGAAAAGGGACGAGAGTGTTGTTTTGCTCTTTTCATTCCTTCTGTAACCTCTGGGAAGTGTAGGTAGCAACACGCTTAGCCACTTGTTTACCCAAATTAGTCTAAGGTGCTGGATGTGGTTGTCTGTGGCAGGCACGCTCACCCTCAGCCTCACCAGCCTGTTCGCAGCCCTGGGGCAATGGGCTGCAGGAAGTGTGTTCAACACAGGGCCCCTGAGCTTCTCGCTTATTTCCCAGGCTTCCACTCCAGGGACTTGGCCCATTTCTGTTCACATGTCTCCCCACTCTTTCTCCCATCCCTAAATTAGGGAAGTTCCTTCTGAGTTCTATTTCTTTTCTTCTTGTTCTCATTAAGGCCAGAGGGGTCACTGGGGAGCCGCTGTGGATGCTCCCATCTGGATTGGCTAACCTTTTGTTCTGTGACTATAATCTGAGACTGCTGTGGGTGGGCCTAAAAATCTGTAATGGGATCTGTATCTGAATCAAATGAAGATAATTTAGAATTCCATTATAATGTATTTATTAACTTCTTAGCCATACCTACTGCATGATGATTTTCATGTTTGCTCTGCGAATTACAATATATAATCTTAATATTTCACAGACAATTTAGTTAATATTGTACTAGTACAAGTGATATGTAGATATCTACCTCATTTATGCTATAGTTCTAATATACTCACATACTACTTCTACATAAAGTCCGTTATAATTTTTGTTTTTTCTTATACATAGATGATCTTTTTCTGTTCCTTTACATATCAATTCATTTTGAATTATATCCCAGACATCATGAAAAAACAGGTTATACAAACTTTGGATTCTGTTATGTTCCTCTGAAAAGTTCTGATTTTTTTGTTGTTGTTTTTGTTAATTTTTTAAGCATGCATGATTCAGAAATCAGTCAGAGATTTAGGCAGAGTTTAGAAAGAATTTGGGGCTTTCTTTCTCTAATTTTTTCCTTTTTAGGATTTTCTTTCCCCTTTCCAGCAGTTTGGGTTGCCCTGAATTGTCTTTTGATTCTTCAAGCCAGTAAAATACCATTTTGCACTGGCTTTATCCTCTCACACAAGCCACAGATTGGAGACTACCCTCAGGCTGAAAAAGCTATAAAAAAAAAAAAAAGGAGAGGAATGTACCCAGTGTCCATGATACATGAATCGATTACTTTCGAGTGTTTGGGAGCTTTTATTCACTCTCTAGTCCCTCCAAGAAATTTGGGTTTTTTAGATATATTTTGTTCAGAGTTCATAGTTTTTATCTATGTAAGAGTTGGCTCAATAGATGCTTCTTGACGAATCCTGAACTCTCTCAACTCTATCAGTTTGATATTTCTTCTAATGTCAAGATGGGAAGAGTAGGTGCGAGGGGACAATTTGAAGTTTTATTAACAATTAGGTGATATTTTCAGCTTCATAAATATCTTTGGAGGGCCTTCTGAATTCTAGGCACTGTGACACTTAATGAGAATACAAAGATAAATAAAGTTACTAGCCTTCCTTTCAAACAGTTTACACTTTCATTCCAGTTAAGAGAAATAGAAAACCTTTCCTTCCTTCCTTCCTTCTTTCCTTCCTAACTTCCTTCCTTCCTGCAAAATGTGGTCACTTTATTGGCTTCAGTTGGGAAAAGAAGGGGTCAAATTCATTACCACATCTAACAGAGATAGGTAAAAAGAAACAGTTCTCTCCCTTGCTCTGTTATTTCACTTTTCCCCTGTACCAACCCAACACTCTCATTGATGTTCTGTTCTTCACCCTTTTACAGATGAGAAAAATGAGGCTCTGAACTGTTCAGTGCAACTTGTTTGAGGTTATATTGCCAGTAAAGAAAGGGAGGAATTGGCTCTAAACTCTGGTTTCTTTTCTTTTCATTTCCATTAACCAAACTCGGAAATATCTGGTCTCTACCTCGCCCTTCCTATCTGGTTCTGAACACCAGGAAATTCAAATTTTCTTGTTGTGAAGGTAATGACCCAACCCCACCCTTCCGTAATAGACCAGATGATTTAAGGACCCTTCAAACACTTCAGGTCTGTACTACAAACATGAAGGATGAATCACCTCCAGAGTCTTTTGTCTTAATTTAGAAATCTCTGTGTTTCGGGCAAACTGCAAACTCCACCCTGGGTACATGTTTCTCTGAACTCCAGGGGCTCCTCTCGTTCTAGCCCCGACTCAGCCTGTCTTACAGACTACCTTCGAGTGTGCACGTGACCCTTCAGTCTCTCTGCAAAAATTGCGGCACTTAGATGCAGCGCTAGTGCCTAATAATAATAAACAGTAACAACAATGCTCCTTTCTAAAGCAGGCCTTTTGTTTCCCAAGCTTATTTTTTAGTCATTATTTCATGTGATCTGTGCAACACTTTGGAGTCGCCCATCATCTTCCTTTCTCCTGCTCCAAATGAAATACTAATTACATTTTTAAATGTCTTTTTTTAAAACCAGGATATTATTTCTGTCATAGAAATGCAATTTTTATGTGCCAAAGAACACAAGACCCCTAAGAGATTCTCAGTCCCTCAATGACAGAGATTGTTTCTTATTTTCTATGTATCCCAATCATCTAGCCCTGTATTTATAACATAATCAGCACTTGACAGAAATAATGACAATAAACACACTACTTATTACGTTTTAATACAATATCTCACCTTATAAATGGTCTATAAACAAATGTTGAAAAATCCAGGTTCAAATTCCAACCCTGCCACTCACTAGAGTCATGAATTTGGCCAAATTACTTAACCTCGCTGGGGTTCAGCTTCCTCACATGGGAAACCTGAAGCGAACAGCCAGGGTTGTGAGAAATGAGGTTACATTTCAAGAAAAACCCAGTACAGCAGTCCGCCCTTATCCGCAGTTTCCCTTCCTGCACTCTCTGTTACCTGTGGTCAACCGCGGTCCAAAAATATTAAATGGAAAATTTCAGAAATAAACAATTCATAAGTTTTAAATTGCAACGAAGTAGCGTTATGAAATTTTGAGTCGCCCTGCTCTGTCCCACCCAGGACGTGAATCGTCCCTTTGTGCAGCACATCTACCTTGTAGGTGGAACACAATTAGACATTTTGAGAGAGGATGGGGGAGAGAGACTATAACTCATATTACAGTATATTGTCATAATGGTTTTATTTTATTATTGTTGTTAAATCTCTTACTGTGCCTAATTTACAAATCAAATTCCGTGATAGTTACATGTGTATAAAAATATATATATATAGTATGTATAGGGTTCAGTACTATCTGCAGCTTCACACATCACTGGGGACCTTGGAACGTGTCCTCAGCAGACAAGGGGGGACTACTCTACAGTGTCTGGTCCAGTGTGTGCTCCAAAGTACTCACTCATTGGTCTTTAAGTGTGGAGGAGAATGGCACATTTGCCTATTTTTTTAAGATTTGAAACCTAAGGCCCAGTCAGGTAGACTTGTCCAAGGAACACAAAAATTGACACTGATAAGGATGTCCCCCGGCTTCCTCCCCAGTGCCTGTGGTTAGACTGTGGCTGCCCTAACCCTAAACCATGCAGCAGATACCTAACAAATAATAATACTAATATTCACTGTCATGTATGAAGACCCTGCTATCTGCTGGGCACTGTTGGTTTCTATGCTCACATTATGCAGACATTAACAACTACTCTGTTACATAGCTATTATACCTGATTTATAGATGAAAACAAAACAAAAAGAATGCTATTTTGAAAAGTTGGCCAACTCAGCCGGCTCACAATATGTAAATGGCAGATCTAGGATTTGAATCCACATTCCAAGACCCATGCTCTTTCCGTTGATTCTTTGCCCTTCATGCTGTCTTTCCAAAGGAAAAAAAATAGCGTAGAAATGTGACAAATTATTGGAAAAAATTGCACTGTACAACTGCTTGATGCAATGTATTCAGGGGACAAGAAGTCCCTCATTTGTTTTCTGCCTAATTGCTGCAGTTCCCAAGCAGTTCCTCAAGCAGGGCTGGTGGTGTCGAGCCCCAAGGTGCAGAGCGAGGGAAGGACTTGGAAAGGCAGATCACCCAGCTGGGATGGACAAGGTGGGCCCACAAGAGTGCCAAAGACTTATGGGCTCCAACGTTGTTTTCAGGAGGAACATGCTGAACTGAGTCCTTTGGGCGTAAACATGTGTTTCATCTCAATAGAAGCAGACCCCTCCAACGAGCTGTTTCAGAGATACAAGCTGGACCAGTCTGTTTGCTTGTGAGGGTCAACTCCCAGCTGATGTATTTTGGTTGTTCTTGGCTCTACAAGCAAATGACCATAGTGAGTGATCGCTGTGTCTTCCCCAACTTGGCAACCAAAGCTTCTGGGTGTTTACTGGGCACATTCAATCCTGACAGCTGCTCTCGGCTCTCAGGAGAGACAAAGGCAAAAGAGGCAAGGAAGGAAGCCAGGTGGTGGATGAAGAAGAAAACCTAGGTCGAGCCAAACACAGATGGGTGAGGAGTTGTCCAATGACCCTGAAAATACATTAATAAGACAAATGAGATCTGTTTTGAACTTTCATGGGACTTAACCCCTGTACTGATTCAAATGATTTGCTAGAGCTTTAGTCGTCAGTCCTTCCCGTGTAGAAACTTAGATGTGTACATCTGAGCAGCTAGGTGTAACTGCTGGCAGGCTCTTACCTTGTAGATCCTGCTGATAATACAGGTGCAGTGGGCATGAGGGGCGAACGTAGAGATGCTGAGTTACACGCAAAGTGCATTCATAGAACCACAAACCAAGAGGCCACAATGAAAAAAACCAAGAAGACAGTTTCTCACCTAAGCATTGACTTGACAAACTGGAGCAAAATCCTTAGGTTGTCCATGGCAGCAAAACCAGGCTGAGTAACTAAATACTAGAAGACGTGGGTTCTAGTGTGAACTCTTCCATTAACCAGCTTTGCAACTTTGTGGCCTCAGTTTCCAAAAACCTGGGCTTTGCGGCTCTTGATACAGAAAACAGCAAGGCAGCACATCATAATGAAAAATGCATCAAATTGGGACTCAAAAGGCCTGCAGGAAGATCTTTAACCTCTCGTAGCTGACTCAATGCAAAAGTTATTTTTCAGCAAATATTTATGGAGCATTTACTAGGTTCTGGGAATGTGGCAAAGAGCAAAACCCATCAAATCCCTGCTCTTATGGCCTTTACCTTTTAGAAAATGAGATAGACGATAAGAAACTAAACAGATATGTAGACAAGGGATGTAACGTCAGACAACAGCAAGCTGTATGATGAAAGCAAGAAAGCAGGATAGCAAAAGAGAGGGGACTTGCCATTTTAGTTAGAATGGACAGAAGCAAATAATATCAACCTCAGAAAGGTATTCTGAGAAAGGTAAAACATAATGTAGTTTAACATTTTATATCAGGAAGCAAAGTACCATAGCACTGTTGGGTTTTTTCCTATTGTTGTGATTGCTGGTTTTTGAATCACTAAAAGGACTATTTCCCATAAGATAAGAGTGGAGCTTTCAGGCTACTCCCAAGACTGGGAAATAAAGCTCAGCATGTCCTGGCTTAGTGGCTAGTTGGTTGGAGCTTCATCCCGTATACCAAAAGATTGTGGGTTCCACCCCCTGTTAGGGCACATACCTAGGTTGTGGGTTTGATTCCCAGTCCAGGAGCATACAGGAGGCAACTGATCGATGTTTCTGTCTCACATCAATGTATCTCTCCCTCCCTCCCTTCCTTTCTCTCTAAAATCAATAACAAAATCCTTGGGAGGACTTCTGGACAAGATGGAAGCGTAAGTAGACACATTGCGCCTCCTCACACAACCAAAAGAGGAAAAACAACAATTTAAAAACAAATAACAACCAAAACTGACAGAAAATCGAACTGAGTGGAAGTCCGACAACCAAGGAGTTAAAGAAGACACGTTCATCCAGACTGGTAAGTGGGGTAGAGCAGGGTGGAGAGTGCACAGTGAGACTACGGTTTGTGGAGCTGGTCAGGCAATGCTGCAGCTACCGGAACAGGCCCACGGCAGGCACACCTGAAGAAACCGCGGCCACCGCACTCAGTGGAATCCACAGCTGGCCCACCCAGACCCAGCGGGGCCAAGCCTGGTGGACCAGGTGATCCCTCATACTCTCACAGATAAACTGGGAGAAAAATCTGGGGAGTGGAGCAGACCACGCAACCCACCATCGCAGGGAAATAAAGCCTCAAAACACTGATTGAAAACACCAGTGGGTGTTGAGGCAGCAGCAGGAGGAACTCCCAGCCTCACAGGAGAGTTCATTGGAGAGACCCATAGCGTCCTAGAATGTATACAAGCCCACCCATCCAGGAACCAGCACAGAAGGGCCCAATTTGCTTGTGGGTAGTGGGGGAAGTGACTGAAAGCTGGCAGAGAGCAGAGCTAGCGCCATTGTTCCCTCTCAGGCCCCGCCCCCACAGGCAGTGTCACAACACAACCACATGGGTTGCTCCACCCTGGTGAACACCTAAGGCTCTGCCCCTTAAAGTAACAAGCATGCTGAGGGAAAAAACAATGGCCCAAATGAAAGAGCAGATCAAAACTCCAGAAAAAATACAACTAAGAGATGAAGAGATAGCCAACCTATCAGATGCACAGTTCAAAACACTGGCAATCAGGATGCTCACAGGATTGGTTGAATTTGGTCGCAAATTAGATGAAAAGATGAAAAATAGACTAAGAGAAATAAGGGGAAATGTACAGGGAACCGATAGTGATGGGAAGGAAACTGGGACTCAAAACAACAGAGTGGACCAGAAGAAGAAAAAAACATTCAACCAGAAAAGAATGAAGAAACAAGAATTCAAAAAAATGAGGAGAGGCTTAGGAACATCCAGGACATCTTTAAATGTCCCAACATCTGAGTTATAGAGGTGCCACAAGGAGAAGCAGAAGATCAAGGGATTGAAAACTTATTTGAATAAATAATGAAGGAGAACTTCCCCAATCTGGTGAAGGAAATAGACTTCCAGGAAGTCCAGGAAGCTCAGAGAGTCCCAAAGAAATTGGATCCAAAGAGGAACACGCCAAGGCACATCATAATTACATTACCCAAGATTAAAAATAAGGAGAAAAACTTAGAAGTAGCAAGAGAAAAGAGGACAGTTACCTACAAAGGAATTCCCATAAGACTGTCAGCTGATTTCTCAAAAGAGACCTTTCAGGCAAGAAGGGGCTGGAAAGTAGTATACCAAGTTATGAAAGGCAAGAACCTACATCCAAGAATACTCTATCCAGCAAAGCTTTCATTTAGAACGGAAGGGCAGATAAAGTGCTTCCCAGATAAGGTCAAGTTCAAGGAGTTCATCATCACCCAGCTTTTATTATATGAAATGTTAAAGGGATTTATATAAGACATGGAGGGATATCAACAGGGGAGTGGGAGGGGAAGAGAGGAGGAAAAAGTACAGAGAATAAGTAGCATAAATGGTAGGTAGAAAACAGACAGGGGAGGGGGTTAAGAATAGTACAGAAAATGTAGAAGCCAAAGAACTTATGTGTATGACCCATGGACAAAAACTAAAGGGCGGGGAATGAAGGGGGATGTGGGGCAGAGGGGAATAAAGGGGGAAATGGGACAACTGTAATAATATAATCAACAAAATATATTTTAAAAAATATATATCCTCGGGTGAGGATTTAAAAAATAAAATAAAGCTCAGTGCACCACCTCTGCCATTTCATATTCCCTGGTTTCTTTCAATGCTGACTTCTCAGGTTTTCGATTTTTTACCCCCATTCTGCAGTAGGAACCTGACTTCTGGTAGCAGGAACTTAATAAGTATAAAAGCTTCTTAGAAGCACTGGTATTTGATGTCGCTGATGAGGACTCCATGGTTTGTCTCTGTTCCCCGGTGCAAGGGGCTCAGCACTGAGCTCAAGGCTTAGAGGCTTGAGCCTGTTTGTTTTGGAGAGATCCAGCCACCAGGTGGTGGAACCTTCCCGCTCAGGAAACGAGCCCTGAAACTGTCAGTCCAGCGGGCTCCCTCCGCCCTGAGCACAACAAAGGGCTCCACTGTGCAGCTACATCCTGGCCCAGAAAAACACCCGCAGGTAGCAGTGCCCAGACCATACCCCAGCTTGACACTCGGGCTCCGAATCCTGACTTGCATCTCTGAGAGTACACGGGTTTTAGAAGAAAGCCAGTCATCGGAGAGCTGGCTCATCCTCACCAGAAGCAAAACTCTCTGTTTTGCTCAAGTGTGACTCGACATGTATGTTTCTAAGAAGTTTTCTCCTCGATATCGGCGCAAAGCTTTATTGTGGGTTAGAGAATATTGGACAAAAAGGTTACAGATCATTGTGATAAATAGCTTTATGGAAAAGTACAGAAAAAGAAAATCATTGTAAATACAGGGTCTGGCACAAGTAACACCCCTTTTTTATTACAAGATCTTTTATTACAAAATCATAAGCATGTAATTCTGTAACATAACAATATCACACTCAAGCACACTACATGACATTTTAGGTGAAATGTTCGAATTAACCTGTAAATGATTACACCCATATTATTACCCTACCCACCACAATCAAGCAGGCGTTACTTCTGCCGGACCCGTATTTCTGGTTGTCCATCCAACGGGCACTTTCCATGTAATTTGAATCTGTTGTTCTTCTCACCTAAAACCTATATGAAATGAATTTGTCCTTAGAAACCTGTGGTAACTAGCCTCCAAGATGGTCCCTAGTGATCCTCAGCTCATGCTCTTCCTGCTTTTATGTGTCCCCTTCACACTGAACCAGGGCTGATTTGTGTGACCAATAGCATAAAACAGAAACGTGACTTTGGAGGCTAAGTCAGAAAAGGGATTGCAGCTTCCACCTTGACCTCTTGGACTGCTGTCTCATGGGGGGAAGTAAGCCGCATGCCCCGAGGACATTCAAGGAGTTCTGCAGAAAGGCTCACATGAAGAGCAGTTGGGGCATCTCACCTATAGCCAGGCATGTAAACAAGCAACCTTGGAAGTGGATCCTCAGCCCCAATCAAGCCTTCCAATGACTGTGGCACTGGCCTACATGTGACTACAACCTACTGAGAGATATTAAGAATCCTAGGGAAGTCACTCCTGAATTTGTGACTCACACTAGCTGTGAGAGATAATAAATGATTATTGTTTTAAGCACCAAATTTTGGGTAATTTTTTGCATGGCAAGAGATAACTAATTCAAAACCTATTCTGAGGACTGAATGGAAGAGACTACAGTCTGCTGAGCCCACCAGGCTTGACTCTCTTTAGATGCGGCACTAGATTTCAAAGAAGGCTAGACCATCTTGCCTAATACCGTACCAATGATTTTTAGAGGACGATTGCCCAAAATTGGCATTGGATTTTGAAGTGCTTTAAAACAATGTGGGCATTCTAAAGAAACAAGCCTTTTAAGCATTGCTTCTGAGCATGAACTTGCTAACATCCTGGGTTTCCCGTTGTCCTTACTTCTGTAGGCGATATTTGTTGAACTTCCTGTTGGTCCTTGGTTGAAGGCTGCTAGAGAGGTAAGCATCAACTCCCCGGCAACCCGTGGCCAGAGTGGGTTCCTGCCTCAGAAAAAGCCCTCAGGCAAGTGGACACAGGTGCTGGTGGTTGCAAGGAGAACCGCTGAGCTAAGAAATGATATTGGCTCAGAGGATATGGGTGCAGATGCCAAGTGTTTCCTTCAGTTAGCAAGCCAAGGCCTCAGACACAGGAGGAAGACACAGATCCACTCATCAGAATTATGGCCACAAGATGGTGATTGAGACTTAGGAGCAAAATCCAAGTGCAGCTATCCAAACAGGCACTGAAGTCAAGGCCAGACTAGCAACAGAGGCTTCCTAGACTTGATATTAAGTCTGAGCTTCCCAAATCACTCTCACTGGGAAGGAAAAGGAGGCGGCTTGGAGACGGGGTTTCCCTCACCTGCCTTTCAGCCCTAACCACAGGCACAGCCTTCACCAGCTCACCCTGCTGGGACTGGGCTCCCACTTCCTTCCTTTGCTGCTCTCTCTCACCCGAAGCAGCTCTTTCTACTGAGGGCCATTCTATTTAGGAGACAGGCCAGTCATTTAAAATAAACTCAGCCAAGGACTTAGAGAAAACCAAGGATAGGGCTCCTCTTCTTAGGGAAATCAGTGAGTTAAAATAGTGCCCGGCACACAGTAGGTGCTCAACAAATGTTAAACCAGCTTCTCCCCAGCTCCTGCCACACTGCTAACTTACAGCTTCCAACAGAAGCAGATCCATAGAGCTAATCTAGATCTGCTCTCCGGGTCTTGTTTGATCTTAACAAAGAAAACAGACAGTGACCCTGAGTCCTCCATGTGTGGTGACGCTGCCTTTTCACTGGGAATCCCTCCCCCTTGGTGAAGGGTTGTTCCCAAGATCCTTTAGCTTGAGACAGATAAATAGGATAGAACACACAGGAGGATCCACCATGGGACACCAACCAGCCCCATGGGCATAGATTTGAGGAACCATGTGAGTTTCTTATCACTAGCCCAGTGGTGCTATGATATTTCATGTACAGGACCACATTTTTTAAAAATAGTCCTCCAATGTCCCCCAGCCTTTGTTCTAATGTTCTTTGAGGCAGAGACTTAAATAAGAAGGAGCAGAGGTGGAAATTTTTCTGTCCCTTCTTTCTCCTGCATTTGTTTCTCTGACTTCAACCTCCAGAGGGCACTGATTTTCAAAAGACTGAACCCAAATGTGAAGGCCAGCCCTGCGGTCTCCTGCTATTTACCCTGCAGGGAGGAGAGATTCTTAGCAGCTGTCCATCCTCTGTGAATGATTGATCCTGGTGAAATTAAACCAGAGACTTTATTTACACTTACAGATTGTGTGTCTTCCCCCAGATAATATAAGGAAGTCCCAAAGCCATGGTTTCTGCTGCTCTTTATGTCTTCCTTTTTGTCTCCACTATTAGCTCCATGTATCTGGTAGGCTTTCTCTGGAAATAACCCAACATTTCCTGGTCATGTTTAGACATCAGAAATTGGAAGAGACCTGGTGGCCCAGGAGCCAGTCCAGAGATTTTCAGGGCCATGAGGAGGCAGCTGTGATGCTTTGGGACTGCCTGTTAGCAAACAAGGACCAAGATTTGAGAGTTCAGCAGACCCAGTTCAGATCCCACCTCTGCCTCTTACTAGCTGTATGACTTTGGATAACTTATGCAACCACATCTTAGCATGAACTGGAAATGGAAATGGTAATTAATTTCATCATTTTTTCACATGGAATAAATTCTTTTGGACATGTAAAATCTAGTACTGTGTCTGACACAAAATAAGTGTTTTGTAATTATTATCATATTTTTCGGACTATAAGATGCACTTTTTCCCCCAAATTTGAGAGGTAAATGGGGATGTGTCTTATAGTCCGAATGTAGCTGAATTATAATCTGAATGTCATTTATGTTATTAAATATTTTACCACATTTTTTGCTTCAAAATTTTTTTTTCCTATTTTCCTCCTCCAAGGTGCATTTTATGGTCCAAAAAATATGGTAGTTCCTTCTCCGCCATCCTTGCTCTTTCAACCTTCAATAATACCGTAATACAGGATGGACAAATTTCTGCAAGTTTTCCTAGAAAAGCCTCAGTCACTTAAATGAGCCCAATCCTTGCCCCCTTAAAAAAATAAATGTTTTTTTCATTGTCTAGTATCCCCCAAGCAACCAGGGAGAGGAAGGCCACGGGAGAGTCAGAAAGCCAGCTAACCCAAAGGCCCTGGACTGTCTTTACATCTGTACCCATATGCCTGTGGAGTTAGGGAAAGTTGGAACAATCCCCAGGACAGATCCATCTTCGGGGAATGAGATTGGCAACCATACTTAGCAGGAAATTCTCCACTAATATGAGGCACCTTGCTCTTCTTTCCCCACCTGAAGCGCCTTGTATGTTTCAAGGATGATATCCCCTACTTCAAGTGCTTTGTAAGTTCCATGATGAACAGAGGGAGTTTAGAAACAAATCTTGAGTATTGTTAGCTCCCCCTTGTATCCAGATGACCCCAACACATCACTGAACAGCTGCCATAGAACAGGCCTAGATCTTTTTTTTTAAGTATATTTTATTGATTGTGCTATTACAGTTGTCCCATTTTTTTCTCCCCTTTATTCCTCTCCACCCTGCACCCCCCTCCCACCAACATTTCCTGCTTCCCCACTTTAGTTCATATCCATGGGTCATACATATAAGTTATTTGGCTTCTCCATTTCCTACACTATTCTTAACCGCCCCCTGTCTATTTTGTACCTACCATTTATGCTTCTTATTCCCTGTACCTTTTCCCCCATTTCCCCCCCACCCCCTCCCTGCTGATAACCCTCCATGTGATTGACCTCCATTTCTGTGATCCATTCCTGTCCTGTTGCTTAGTTTCTTTTTGTTTCTGTTTTTAGGTTCAGCAGTTGATAGTTGTGAGTTTGTTGTCATTTTACTGTTCCTAGTTTTGATCTTCTGTTTCTTAAATAAATTCCTTTAACATTTCATATAATAAGGGCTTGGTGATGATGAGCTCCTTGAACTTGACCTTATCTGGGAAGCCCTTGATCTGCCCTCCCATTCTAAATGATAGCTTTGCTGGATAGAGTAATCTTGAATGTAGATCCCAGCCTTTCATGACTTCAAATACTTCTTTCCAGCCCCTTCCTCCCTGTAAGTTTCCTTTGAGAAATCAGCTGACAGTTTTATGGGATCTCCTTCGTAGGTAACTGTCTCCTTTTCTCTTGCTGCTTTTAAGATTCTCTCCTTATCTTTAATCTTGGATAATGTAATTATGATGTGCCTTAGTGCATGCTTCCTTGAGTGCAACTTCTTTGGGACTCTCTGAGCTTCCTGGACTTCCTGGAAGTCTATTTCCTTTGCCAGATTTGGGAGTTCACCTTCATTATTTTTCCAAATAAGTTTTCAATTTCTTGCTCTTGTTCTTCTCCTTATGGCACCCCTATGATTCAGATGTTGGAACATTTAAAGTTGTCCCAGAAGTTCCTAAGCCTCTCCTAATTTTTTTAAAATTTTTTTTCTTTATTCTGTTCCAGTTGAATGTTTTTTTCTTCCTTCTGGTCCAAATGGTTGATTTGAGTCCAGGTTTTCTTCCCTTCACTGTTGGTTCTTTGTGCATTTTCCTTTATTTCACTTTTCATAGCCTTCACTTTTTCCTCTATTTTGTGACCATACTCCACCATTTCTGTGAGCATCCTGATTACCAGTGTTTTGAGGTATGCATCTGATAGGTTGGCTATCTCTTCATCACTTAGTTCTTTTTCTGGAGTTTTGATCTGTTCTTTCATTTGGCCATATTTCTTTGTCTCTGCGCACCTGTTACATTGTAAGGGGCGGCACATTAGGTATTAGTTTGGGTCAAGCAATGCACGTTGCTGCTTTGGCACTGTATGTGGAGCAGGGGTCCAAGAGGGAACAGTGCCACTTGCTCAGGTCTCGCCAGCTTTCAATCACCTCCCCGACTACCTACAAGCAAATTGGGCCCTTATGGTGCTGATTCCCAGGTGGGCGGGCTTGTGTATGTTCTAGAACCCTGTGGATCTCTCCAATGAACTCTCCTGTGAGGCTGTGAATTTCTCCTGCCATCACAACCTGCACAGGTTTTTATAGCCAGAGGTTTTGAGGCTTTCTCTTCCCTGCACTGGAACCCTGGGTTACGTGGTCTGTCTTGCTTCCCAGTTGTTCTTCCCAGTTTATCTGCACACAAATGTGGAACCATCTGGTCCATCCGCAGCCGCCTCACCTACCTGGTCCTCCAGCTGCCTCCTTGTCACACATCCTCTCTAACCCGGCTGCCCATCTCTGCCCCTCCTACCATTCTGGATGAATGTTTCTTTGACTCTTTGGTTGTTGGGTTTCCATACAGTTTGATTTCCTGGCATTTCTGGTTGTTTTTTATTTTTAAATTTGTTATTGTCCTTCTTTTGGTTGTACAAGGAGGCAAAGTGTATCTACCTATGCTTCCATCTTGGCTGGAAGTCACAGGCCCAGTTCTAAATCCTGAGACTGCTGAGCCCTTGTCCTCAGTGATCTGTCTACCAAGGGACACAAGTAATAAACAAGCGATGAGAGCATCATGCAATAAGCTCTGTGTGCTTGTGGCCAAGTATCACATGTCTAGGACTGAAAGTGTAAGAGCCAGGGATCTGGGCTATATTGAGGATGACCCACATCCTCATCACTTGCCACCTTTGGCCACCAAAATGACTCGTCTGGGCTGAACCTTCTCTGAACACCCTGTCCCTGTCCTGTCATGTGACTTCTGTGCTTCAGCTTGTTTATCTTAAGGAAGGGTCAGAAAGTAGACTTGATACTGCAGGGACAAATCTAACCAGACCCTTAAAAGAGTGAAAATGTGGGGGACAAAATTTTACTCTAATTTTTTTTTAATGTGGGATTTTAAAAAATGTTTTGTTATTTTTTTCATTATTTTTAATTTTATTTTTCAATTACACTTGACATTCAATATTATTTGGTATTAGTTTCTGGTATATAGCATAGTGGTTAAACAATTTTATAATGTACAAAGTGATACCCCTGATAATTCAAGTATCCATCCAACAACCATACGTACATATTACAATATTATTGACTATATCCCTACGCTATATTTGACATCACTGTGACTATTTTATAACAACAAATAAATAAAAAGAAATAAAAATGTGTTTTTTAAATTTATTCTGAGGCTCTCATTATAAAACTAAAGTTATATTAAAAAAAAAACTGACATTTACTAACCATCTTGATTTGTCTGGGGCTGTCCAGTTTCAGCACTGAAAGTTCCACACCTGGGAAACCCCTCAGTCCAGGACACGCTGGAACAGATGGCCATCCTAGCTCTGTTCTGAGCACAGAAGTACCAACAGAACTCAGAGAAGTGTGTCAACCTAGAGCTTTAGCCCCGAGCCATGAATGCAGAAAACCTCAGTCCATGCACAAAGCCCAAGTTGCTTCCTGAGTATAGATGGAAAGATAGGTAATATTTAACAAACACAGATATCAATAAATAATGAATGAATATGAGAGTATCTTCAAGAATATTCAAGAATACAAGAAATTGTGGTTTCTTGTTTTTGACAAAATTATAGCATAGCCTTACAAGTAACTGGGAGTGACTAGAATTTACATTTTCCTGGAGAGGCTAAACAAAAAGCATAAAGGTGAACAGCATGGGCATTGATATAAAGCAGATCTGACCTCAAATCATGGTTTTAAGCTTACACCCTGTGTGACCCAAGGTAAATTTCTTAACCTCTCTGTGCATTGATTTCCTTTTTTGTAAAATAATTCATACTTTAAAATGCTGTTCTATAAATTAAAATACAATTATCACAGTGCATGGGATATGATGACTTAATAAATATTAACTGCTGTCGAAAAAACAAAAGCAAGAAAAAAACCTGGCATTTTATTGTCTTGGGGGTACCAACTACCCTCAAGGGTCTAAGAGTCAGATAGCTCATGGAAACAATTTTGTCATGAAATGTTAGAAATATAGTTTTAGACCAGTTTTGAATACCATTATATTTTCATGTGTTCCTGCAGCTGAAGAAGGCTGTGGGCTGAATATCTTCATGTGCCCCTCCCGTTTCTCCCTCCACCTTTTTCTCCACCCTTCTTTGTGCCCTTGGAGCCTGGCCTATGTGATCTATATCATTCCTGGCCCTCTGGGTTTCGACTGGATTTGGTGCTACCAGCTTGCTGCTTCTTTCTACAGAAGGCCACAACTCTTGTTAAGAGGCCCTCCCCATCCAGCCCTTTCCTCCGTCTAGGTTTGGAGGTCCCACTCCTTCGAGCTTCGTGATGTTAATGATTGCCCCCTGTGACTGACCTCAAGGTTCTGCACCATCTTTTGGGGGTTCCCAGCAGCCTGACCACACATTTGTAAATAAACTTTTTGTAAACTCCTCAATTTATTCAAGTGAATGTTCCTTTTGTTTTCTGCTGGAATGCTGACAGATACAAATATCAAGAGAATCAGTGATTTCCAAACATAAATTTGGGAAGAGTTCTGCTTTGGCCACATCAGAATCACTTAGGGAGTGTTTTGAAAATTTGGATTCCTGGACCTCACCCCCCTGCATTTCTAATGGCTGGTTCCGCTGCACAGACAGATGGGCAGGGGAGAGGTCCGGGGAGAGGTTGCTGCTCGGTCCCTGCTGCAGCAGGGTCCTCTTTCCTCGCCAGTTTGCTCGTCTTGTTTCACATTTCACTGTTTTCTATTTCATTTTGGTTAGAGAAAAAAAAATACAGCACATACAAAAAAATATGTATATCCTCCATAAAGCTGATTTCTACAAGAATATTTTTTTTCAGGTCTAAAGCATTGCCAGCCACATAGTTGGCCCTCAATAAATATTCAAGCAAAGGTCGAATCAATAATTTCCTAAGAACATTTGCAGAACTTTACAAGGCTTAGATCAGTTTAAGTCTGTGACCTCTAGGAGGGGATGACCTAAGTTCCGTATTTGGTTAAGATCCCAACAAACAGTGATCCTGACAGAGGAAGATGAATTGCTCATCCAAGCTAGGTAAGTTGCTGAATATAGGTAATATTTCAAACTAGTGGCTTCCCTGGAGTACCTCCCCACCTGTGCTTCAAGGCCTGGTGTGCATGGCGGCAGACCGGGTGGCTTATGCTACAAGTGAGGAAGTGACTATACACATCCATCAAGGCCATTGGGAGACATGAAACCCCAATCCGAACTTCCCCCTGCTCCACACTATTACACACAGCCCGAGCACTCAGGGTGCCGTTTTAATCCAGAGGTTGCTGTACTTTACAAACTCAGTGTCCAAAATATATTTCCTTGCAAATTAAAAGCCTATAGCCAGACAGGTCCTTCCTACCCTCTACCTAGTCCTACCTTCTCAGCAGCTCCTATTTGCCTAAAGGGACTCATCCTTTCCCTCAGTTCCCCACTATCCTCACTGTTTGAGCTGCCAACAGAAAAATCTCCTGGCTCACATTTTTCTGACTGTATATACACGGGTAAAAAGTTCTATCCAATTCACCTCTTTATGCCAAGACTAAATGTACTTGAATAAATTTGATTGAAACGCATTCTAGGTTAAGAAACACACTTGAAACAGATTGTACTGCTCACACACTTGGTGAACAGCATCTTTTCTAAATGACTCCTGATCATTATTATGAAAATCATTGGTGATTTTGTACGTTAAACCCAGTGGCTGCCTAGGAGCCAAGAAGGTAGAGAGAGCAACTTGCTCCTTTTATAACTAAGCCCAGGCCTGATGCATTTGCTTGGTCCTTTGCCTGCTCTTTATGGCTCTTCGGTCACATCCGTGGCTGACTGTGGCTGGCTGCATCAGGAGGCTGGCTCCCAAAGGTGCAGCTGCCAGACGAAGACCTCTCTGACGACAGTGGGGGCCGCTCAGGGCTTTTATACAAGTGTATCCTTATCCCCTGAGTTATGCAGAAGCTGATCTGAGAGGAATCTTCACAATCTGAAGGATGTTGCGAAATGAGAAATTTCTAGGAATTAGCAATAAACTGATGTCTAAAAATATTTTTGAAGATTTATAAAAAGATTAAGAATGTGTGCTCTTTAACATAGAAATAAGTCTGATGAATGATTAGATCTTGCTTTTCAAATGTTTGTTATTTTTTGGAGACTATACAGCTCTGATTAGAGAAAAGGTGATTTAGGACAGATAAAGAAAAAAATGGCAGTGAAGGTTACTTGCCAAGCCCTTTGAGGGAGTTATGGAGCAACTGTATAACTACAGAGTCTCATGACCTCTATAGTTAGCACGAGTTAGTAACGTTGCATGTGCTCCTGCCTGAGGACAGTGGGATGAGTGCTGGGGGCTCTCAGATTTCTGTCTCACCTCGGGATGAAGAAACACTGTATTTCCCCGTCTTCCTCTCACAACTTCACACCTGTTTAAGGTATGTTGTCCATAGGCTCCCAATTAGGTCTAATCTCTTTTACAACTTTTTATTGTTGTTGTTGCTGTTGGAGTGTTAGGAGACTAAACCATCTACTATCTGGGAGAAATAGGAAAAATGGAATTCAGAGTTTTAAAAATATAGCATTATTTCTGGACTTTAGAAGTAGTTGTGCCCTGAAACACCCTGACTCAGTTACCCCAGTACTCTCTCCTGAGACACTGCTTTGCTTTATCCAATGAGGAAGTATGAAAAAGTAGGAGGAAAACCATGCTGAAAACCAGGGAGTGGCCAGGTTCCCAGCATCTTCTACAAGATACCAAATGCATATGATCACATATGAAGAAGTATGGCATCTTGAGTTAAGTTTGGGCCCCTGAGGTTCTAATCTTATCTCTTTTATCACAAACTCTAAGATGTTCTTGGCACATTATTTTACTCTCAGTGTTGTACTTCCTCCTACAAAACATGGGTCTGTTATTCTCTAGTGTCATGTTCATATCTCAAGAACCAAAATTCAAGCAGGGGAACGTGGAATGATTGTCCCTTGGCTGCCAAGAATTTGTCAAGCAAATAAAACGTATTTGCTATTCAAAAGAAAAGCCCTCCCATGACTAGCAAAGGCCTTGCTTGCCCTGTAGGGCCTTCTTTTAACTCCACATCACCCCACCTGGTTCTGGAGGATGAGCCATAAAACAAATGATTCAAAACATTTTCATTAAGAAATAATAATGAAATGGACCACGCCTTCCTTTCCTGCCGTAACAGGAAAATCTCCGTTGCCAGGGCGAAGGACAGCTTGCTACCTGCGTGAACGGGAGGATGGGGCCCAATGCCGCGGGAGAAGCCTGTCCGCAGAGCCGCGCAGTGGCTGGGAAGGGCAAACATAGCCTTAGAGCAGCTGTTGGGTTTAATTGCTGAGAAGTCAATGAGGTCAAAACTGCTTGCATTGAGCAATTTTTGTTGATTACAGTTCTCTGAGTAAATATTAAGTGACAGAAGACGGCAGGGAAGAAAACCAGCTTTAGGGCCAGAAGAGGCAAAAAAAAGGATAAAAAGAAAACCAACTTGTCCCAACATTCTCACAAATACACTGCTTTCAGACAGGTCCGCTGATCTCAGGTGGATATTCGGCAAGTACTAAATATCCTTGCTCTGAGCTCCAATTAGGACACAAAAACTGGATTTTTGGATCTTCGAGGAGCTTTAGAGATGACATCATCTACTGCTTTCATTGTCAATGTCTGTAAAGTATCTTGCTGAATATCTCAGAAACCAAGTCAGAATTAGAACTTGGGTTCCCTAACAGCTAATCCAGTCTCACATGTAATTCAGGGTATGTTTTTTCTCTGGCCCAATGTCCCAAATTATGTAGCACAGGCTTTAAGCTAAATCCACTTTGGAAAAAGAGGGGAACAGTAAAATGACAGTATCTACAGAAAACTCTCAAGGAAGCCTCAGAATTATTCAGCCCCCACGGGGAACACAGCATTTCCAGAGGCCGTATTTGTCTTCTCTTGGAGGCGCAGCAGAATGTTGAAGTAGATTTTGGGGTAACTAAATGGCCATGCTTTTGATGGCAGCCCAAACTTCCAGTCCCCCAACAACAGCACACCTGCCAGCCCGGCTAGACTGGTTCCCAACACTTGCAGAGTCCACTGTCGCCTTAGAGAGAGCCAGTGCCTCGGTGGTCACAGCCATCCTGGCTGGCCCAGGAGAAGCCAAGACATCCTTTACCTTTGGCCTCCAGAACTGGCCCCCAGAACTGGCCCCTGTGCACTGACCGGGCAGGAGAGGGTAAGTTTGAGGGTAAGGGTGAGGAAAGCAAAATGGAGGAGCGCCCTTTTCCCTTTGTGTCGTTGTTATGGTTGTCTCTGGGCTGTGAACACCTCGACGTTTCAATCATTTTCCCCTGGAGGTTGGCTCCCTCCCTAGGTCTCCAGCCCTAATTCCAGGTTGTCTGCTTCTGTTTCCAGTTGGATGTCCTCTGTCCCCTCATATTCACCAAACCTGAAACTGAACTCATTCTTCTTTCCGAAAGATGAACTTCTCCATTTCTGTTTAAACACACACACACACACACACACACACACACACACACACACACACACACACACACACACACATATATAACCACTACTATTCTGAGCTTCTTTTTGATCCAGTTCTCCCTTCCCACCCCCACCTAGCCTGTCAGTAGGTCCCTGAGATTTATCAAGTCTTTCTTCCACAGCCCACGTCTTAGACCTGTAGCACCAGAAAACAATCCACTGCCTCCGGGCCCCTTCTCCCCCTTTCCTGCCTTAAACCGTGCTACATGCTCACTGCACATGAGACAAGAAGCTTCCACTGCTTAAGCCACCCAGTTGTGCTATTCTGTTACTGCAGCCCCAGCAAACTAATACACTGCCTGCCCCTCCCTACACAGCTCCAGGACACGCCCCACATGTCATACCTCCATGCCTTGGCACTGGTGATGTCTTTGCATAGAATGTACCCCACCCCCTTTGTCTGATTTGATAAACTCCTGTTTGATCTTTAAGATTTAGCTTGAATGTCCCTTCTTCTGTGACTTTCATGGAACATCCTTTCCCAAGGCAAAATTAATCTTTCTCCTCCACCATGACCACCTGGGACAAACGCATTCCTCTCCCAGCACACAGCATGTTAGTTGCAGCTACCTGCCTGCTCTGCCTATACTTTTAGAATGATGTTCTCAATCTCTGCTGCATATTCGAGTCACCTGGTGTGATTTCTTAAAGTCCGGATGCTCAGGCCCTACCCCTGAGATTCTGATTAGGTAGTCTGGCATCAGTGTGTTTCAGTAGACCCCAGGTGATTCTAACGTGCTCCTAAGGATGAGAACCACTGAATACACAATGCTCCCAAAGGACTGGGTTTCCACCTCAGGCTTTGAGCTCCCCCCCACCCACCCCGAACAGTGGCTAGCCTCAAGGAAGCACTTACTACTAAGTGTTCATTGAACGGGATGAAGGACCCCAGGATCTCTGTCTGTCCTCTGCTTTTCTCCAAAAGTCTTCTCATTTAACATCTCCACTTCTCAAAAAAGAAAACAAACAAATCATGAAACAAACCCTTTGTAAAATGTCAATTTGAGGGTTAGAGAATTAGACTATAGGAAATCAGCATAGGCTAGGGAATGTGAAAGTATGTTAATGGTATTTTTAAAGAAGGTAGAACAAAAATGCAAAAGGAGCTTATTTTAAGTATCCATTTTTCTGCCTTCTAATATGTAAAGCAATCTCTTTTCTCCTGAACACAGAACGTGGGAAAGTCTCGTCAGCCTGACACGTCTTCTACACCCACTCTGTGCCTTTTCCCATGAGGGATTTCAAAAAGGAAGTGCAGTGCTATATTTACTCTTTTCTGCTGTTCTCAACCAACCTTCGCTCAGTAAAAATGGAGTATGGGAAGTTTTTGGACCCATAGTTTCCCCTTCTGGTGTCCCCACGTAACTCTTCTCATATGCTCAATGTTCTCAAAAGTCTTTCTCCCTCTCTTCTCCATCTATATGAATACTAAGATGAAAATAACAGATACAGGGCTATTTGCTTTAACTTTTTTGATAAAATTAATGCATGCATCATACAAAATTTAGAAAATGCCAAAAAAGGGGGACATTAAAAATAAAAATGATTGGTAGTCCTACCACAAAGGATTAACAATGGTTAAGATTTTCAAATGTGTTGCCATCCATTACATACCTATACAAGGAAAATGTTTTCATAAGTATATGTAACATATGTGTGTATGGGACAGAAGGAGAGAAAAGAAAGCACATATTGACTGTCTCATGGTAGAGAGAACTGCCTTCATACTGCACTAACTTGCTTCTTTATATACTCAAAGAATAAAAACTCACCCCCACACTGCATTAGCCTGAAAATGTTCCTGAAGATTCTAAAGATGAGAGGGAAGAGGCTTCTCGCCTTACTCACCCAGAGCTCTCAGCATCATCGTCCCCACCTCAACGTATCTCCTCGCCTCGGCCCCCCTCTCAGCTCTCCACTCAGCTTCACTGCCCTTGGTAACAGCCTCCCGTGCCCAGATCTTTCTCCCAGCTTTTCTGTGTTTCCTGTCCTGGCAGAGCAATTTAGCTAACCTTTCATTCCCTCAAGGTCATATTCCCACACCTATCCTCTAATTAGGTGGGAAAAGGACCCTATGGTTCCTGGGCTAGACTGTCTTAGAAAGTAGTAGGAGATTGTTAATATGTTAGTACAAAAAAGAGAGAGACAAAGAGGAAGGAAGGAAGGAAGGAAGGAAGGAAGGAAGGAAGGAAAAGAAAGAAAAAGGAAGAAAGGGTAAGAGGGAGAGCGAGAGGAAGAAAGGAAGGAAGGGAGGGAGGGAGGGAAGAAGGAAGAAGTTAAACATATATAATTTTAGAAAACCATTAGGTCACAATACCTAAATTTTGCATTCTTATTTTTAAGCTTAACTCTATACTAGGATAGCTGTCCTCTTTTTAATTGGAAGCTAAACTGAAAGTTAAAGGAATGGGATCACAGACAGTGAAAATGCAACAGCAGCCCTCTGGTGTTGGTGGGATTTGAGGTGCAGAGGACTCTCTAAGTAGAAGGAAATTTTCTGTGTGAGAGCACAGGCTTCATTTAACATGGACTTTACCAATGACTAGGTATGTGCAGTCATTTTTACTACCAGTTATTTGCAGAACATGTTGATTTTGTTTAGTGAGGACTATTCTGAAGTTGTGTTCTTGAGTAAATGAAGATGGGATCCTGAAGGACACAGTGCCCCACAGGGGTCCTTTTTTTGGAACTGAATGGGTAGAGTCTCCCACGTTTCCATGATCCAGTGACAGATGAACCTACAAAGATGTGAGTATCTCTTGAACAAAACCTGGATATACTCCATACTCTGAAGGTTACTAGGTCTTGTGGCAGAGTGGCTGGTAGGAGGCCATTGAATATTGCAAGATAAGGACATATAGTGAAAATGTTCCAGGTGAATTTTAAAAAAAGGAACAAAATTATGCTTCTTCCCCTGAACTGGCCATAAGAGAAGAGTCAGCAGCCCATGGCCTAACTCCAGTCACACTCATTTGTTTTACGTATTGGCCATATTATTTGCCCAGTACAATGGCTAAATTAAATAGTTGTGTCAGGGCCCATATGGTTTTCAAATCCTAAAATATTTACTACCTGGTCCTTTGTAGAAAATGTTTGCTGATCTCTGACCTAAAGAAATTTATTCTAGTTCCAGAAACTCCCAAATTTAGGACTGTTGTTGTTTTCTGGTAGGTAGAAAACTTCATTCTTGGTGGAAGGAATCCCTTATTCAGAATCTAAGAATCTGGGCCTGTCTGGACAGAGTCCACAGAGGGTGGAGGGAAAGGGTTCCTTAGAATCAGATCAGGAGTCAACTTTTTCCAATATCACCCCACCTTCTACACCCCTAACTACAGCAACATCCCTTAGCAATCTACTGTAGGGATCAAAGAGGGGTGAATTATCCTAGTGCTAACTGAGGAACATTTCCAAAAGGACAGCAAAGGAGGTTCTACAAATCAACAACCTTTCCATTAAGGATTTGTTCTTGGAAAATAATATAGTCTGGTGGTGAAATATTTATCTCTGTAGCCAAACTAGCTGAGTTCTACCAGCTGAGTGACCTGGTACAAGTTACTTTACCTCTTATAACCTCAGCTTTATTGCCTGAAAAACAGAAAGAATAGTAGTAGCCACCTCATAGGATTGTTATGAGTAGATTGAATAATGTACGAAAAACATTTAGCACAATGCCTAACACACGAACAGTGTTCAGTAAATGTTAGCTGTTACTACAATGAAAACTTCGGCCAGCTCACATAGTAAGTAAGAGTCCTATCATTGTAACTCCCTAAAAAGTTTTTTAAGCATTATTATTAATGGGCCTGGAAGTTTTTAGGCATTTCATAAGTGCCTAAAATATCTAATAATAAATATCTGGGTTTTAGATTACTTTGGCTATGGAGGCATCTTTGAAACTTGTTTAATTGAGTCTATAAGAAGGACTACATTTTATAATGAACCCATCATATAAACTTGCGTGTATGCTCGTAACTGAAAACAATGTTCACAAAATAATGTATAATCTTCCTAAAGTAGAGCACTTTCATATTTTCTACTATATTTTTAAATGGTGGATATTGTCAGTGTAAGAAATGTCCAATCCTGTAAGAATTTTTATGAGTTTATTTGAGCCAAACTGATGACAATGGCCGGGAAGCAAAATCTCAATGGCTTGAGAAAATGCTCCAAAAAATAGCAGTTTTACCACTTATTCTATCCACCAGAATCAAAGAGGAAGATGGAGAGGCGTTATAGGAAATTCACTGGGAATCGATTAGGGAGGCAGGAGAAAGCAAAGTGGGGGGATCTTTGGGATTGGCTAAAAAGTAAACCTATAGACACATACTTCCTTTATATTTGTGGGTATAGGATAGTTAATGACAATTAATATGATAATAATGACAATGACGGGAACTGTGGTTTCTGCTCTGGTCATTGTGCTTTGAGGGGTGGCGGGGAAGAAATGACCTTGACATTCCAAAGGTATATTATCTTTCTTTTCTTTTTTTAATCTTCAATCAAGGATATTTTTTTTTATTACTTTTAGAGAGAGAAGGGAGAGAGACAGAGAGAAAAACATCAGTGTGAGAGAAAAACATGGATTGGCTGCCTCCCATATGCACCCTGACCAGGGATCAAACCCACAACCTAGGTACATGCCCTGACTGGGAAGCAAACCCGCAGTCCTTCGGTGTAGGGACGAAACTCCAAGGGCAGGTTTGTTATCTGAGATGCAAGAAGACAACAGAAAGGCTCTGTTAAGGTGAAAGCTGACCTTCGTTAGGAAAAAATACTGCCCTAGGACATGAACTGCTTTTAGTTAGAAAGTTTTAATTTCACACCATCCTACGTGGTTACTTTCAGTCTCTGAGTTTTTAAGGCCTCCATGCTGGCCTCCTCTAAGCTTGTCTGGTTTAATATGTGGCCCATTTTTTTGTCCACAACGTTATCCACTCAATTAATTTTACAATCCACTAAGGGGTAGAGATTCACAGTTTAAAAAACACTCACCATGGGGCCATCAAATTGGAAGTCCTGAGGCATAATGTTTCATCTCTAATACAAACATTCTTTGAATTTGGAGACCTTTAACACATTCAGTTATTATTTGTCTTATGTCTTGCATCCTTAAGTATAACTTTTGAAGTCAAAATAAAATTGCTTCCTGATGGGTGTTGCTCAGTGAATTGGCATTGTTCTGAAAACCAGAAGATCTCCAGGCCACGTCCGCAGTTGGGGGTATTCTCGATCAGTGTTTCAGGCAACCAATGTTTCTCTTGCGCATCGATGATTCTCTCCCTCTCTGTCTCCCTCCCTTCCCCTCTCTCTGAAAATACGTAAAAAAATATTTCTTTAAAACAACTTGTACGCTTTCTTAAAATCTTGCGTAATTGTCTACTAGAGTGGTGGAAACAAAAGAGCTCTCAAAAAGTGTTCTAGGTGTAATTGAATTTATAGTCGCAGAAAATTTAAGAAACAGATTGTTCTGTTTTTTACAGGAAATTTCATAAAACAAATTATAGAAGATAACCAGATGCCAAAATTGTCCATTACGGTCTATACCAAAATGTGAAAGTTTCTCAAAGAAGAGATATTGTGCAAACTATAAAAGAAAAAAATGGCCGGTCCTACTAGTTCTTACCTCCGCCTAACCCCCAAACCACATTGCTAATGACAACTGCTAAAGGTCTCGATGCCAATGATTTATCATCAAGTAATTTAAGATTTTCTGTTCTATCTTGACTCCTCTCTAACTGTACTCTGGATCCAACTTTCTAAACTGTGATTCCCTCTGTCACTGATCAAAACAACCAATACCCACTGTTCTTGCCTATATGACGATCAGAACTGTGAGATCCTAGGAAGAAACGCCAAGACTCCAAAGCAAACTCCAGCTCCAGGACTCCACCTGCATTCCAGAGCCACACCTGTGTTTTCAGCACGTTCAGCTGCTCACAGTCCCGAGCCAGATGATACGAGCTTGCATAATTCCAGATCCCCAGACTTCTATTTCACACATGTTTTCTAATCTTAGTCCCTGTAACCTGTTGAGCTTTGCCCTCTTTGGAATTTCTAAACAAGCTGTACATGCTCGGGAAGTCACATTAGGGAAGTTATTTGAGTTTCAAATAAAAATTCAAGTTTTTAGATTTTTACTTGGATCTTTATCTTTCAAACAGTGTGCCTTAGCTAAATACTACCAAAAAAAAAATGACTCAAAGTATTAGTGGTTTAAAGTTGACTCATTCCCTTACCTTCCTCCCTTCTTTCTTCCCCTCCTTCATCCTTCACTTCCTTTCTAACTTCCTTTTTTTAAGATGTTATCTATTTATCTTTAGAGATGAAGGAAAGGAGGGAGAGAGAGGGAGAGAAACATCATTGTGTAAAAGATACATCCATTGGTTGCCTCTCACACACTCCCATCTGGGAACCTGACCCACAACCCAGGCATGTTCTTTCCTGACTGGGAATCAAACTGGCGGCACTTTGGTTCTCAGGCCGGCACTCAATCCACTGAGCCACACCAGCCAAGGCCCCTTTGTTCTTCCTTTCCTCCTTCCTTCCTTCCTTCTCCTAATTTGCTGAATTCTCTACCTTTTCTTCAATGAATTATGAGATGAGTGATATAAAAAATTTGCCTGAGAAAAAAATTAAAATTTCTGTCTCAAAATTTCAAGGAACTTGTATAGAAGAATTTGTCATAGCTGGTGTCTTCAGAACTGAGTATTAAAGGCAAGATCAAGATCACATGATTTGTAGGGTAGTACTTAAAGGGAAGACAACATGTGTTCAGATACTTCCTCCCTTATTTTGTAGCTGTGTAACCTTATAAAGGTGCCTCACCCTATCGAAGCCTTAGCTTTTTTATCAGAAAAATGAGTCTAATAATATAACGTTGGGTTGGCCAAAAAGTTGATTTAGAGGACCATTCCTTAGAAGAGACAGACTGGGCTCTATCTGCAGATGGAAGCAGTTATATGAACAAAGGAAACAGAAAGGATGGGTGTGCAATCGTGACTCTTGAAGGAATAGCAGAGGCCTCCATCTTACTTCCGGGAACTGCTGCTCAGAAAGCTGAACTGATTGCATTGACAAGGGCACTGGAATTTTTGCAAGAAAAGAGAGTGAACGTGTACACTGACTTGAAGAACAGTTTCCTAATTTTGCATGCATATGGTTCCATCTAGAAGGAAAGAGGACTATTAACCTCCAATAAAAAAAAAAAAACACTTAAGCGTGCAGCAGAAATTTAAAAAGTATTAGAAGCTGTCCAGGTGCCTTTACAGGTAGCAGTTATTCACCACTCCAGGCATCAGAAAGAGGACACTGAAGTGGTTAAAGCAAACAATCTGAATGAGCAAACAGTGGAAGAGGCTGCTAAAGGAACATTTATAATACCTTTGGTACCTGCTCTAGACTTGTCACAATTTGACCATGAATATTCAACTACAGACTTAGAGAAAACTAAGGGTTGGGGTTTTTGATAAAGAAGGTCCCAATAGTAGAGAAAGAATAAGAAAAAAGTTATACTACTTCCTAAACATTTAGTAGAGCCAGTCATGAAACATTTGCATGAGGACACTCAGTATGGAAAGGATTCATTAACCACGTATATTAAACTGTGGCTCACAGGCCCTAGAATTTCTAAAGCTATACAAAAAGTAATAGCTAGAAGTTGTGTGCCAGAAGAGCAATCCTAAGGCTGGCTTGAGATGAGATGTAAGATGGCCTTTTATGGTACATAACCCACTGTCTTCTCAGATCACCAGCCATCTGAATAAAACACCCATAAAGATTCAATCTTTGTCACTACTTATTGGTTCTGGTAGTGACAGGCAGGATGAATGCCAACTTTTCCCACTTCAGTAATATCTGTGTCTATTAGGAACTAAATAATACTATTAATAAATATGTTTTAAAAGAATTTCTGATTAAACAAAAGTGGCAAAAAAATAAATAAATAAATAAGACCCACAAAAACCAGCGCCCATAGTCCTGGGTAGAAAGAGGACTCCAGCAGCACAGCAAAGGCAAACTTCACTTCTAGTCTCACCGAGGATTTCCCACCAAAGAACAGCCAGTCCTGTGACCACATGCTACAGGAAGGACCTCCAAGAAGTTGTGACTTTGACTTAGCAAACATCCTATAACGGATCCTCAAAGTCTTCAGCTGTGATTAGCCTGCTACTCCAAATGGATTCCCCAGGGCCAAAAGGGTCATAGGAGTTCACCTGCCCTTCTTGACAATTCCTGAAAAGCATACTGTCAGTGATGGTGGAGTGAGGCTGACTGGAGAAGCATCTCTGAAGATTCTCCACATTTTGGGAAAAGTTTCCTGCAACATGGTTATCAAGAGCAGATAATCTGAGGCTGGATGAGGAAGATGGGGCTGCAGCTTACATTTCACATTACCCACACTTCCCCAGACTCCACAACTTTGACCTTATGTCCTTGAACCACGAGCTGGAGCACATGAACTGGGAGCAAGGGGTTCCACATGTCCCCGGCTCCCACAGTTTCCTGCCAGGCTTCCCAGTGTCTGGGAACTTCGTGCAGGCCTTTAAGGAGGCATGAAGATCAGCTCCAAATTCACCATGCCTGTTGAAAAGATAACTCTCTGGCTGATATGCTCAAGGTAGACCACCTATAATGAGGAGGAGGAAAACTTTGGATGTCTCTGAGGCCAACTTTATGCATTTTCAAATGTCTTGGGCTGTACCTCAGCCCTCAGAGGGAGAAATGAAGCAAAGAGTGACATCTGGCTACTCTCTAACCCCAGCAGACCTATCTAGAAAAAGTTTTCACAATACAAATGTTAAAAGCTGATTATCTAAGCCTCTATCTGAGTAAGCAGAGCTGTAGACACATACCACAGCATTCTTTTGCAGGACATTTGGCCCAAGCCCTGGGGACCTGGGAGTCTGAGAACAGCAAAACAAGACATTTTTGTCTCATGCTGAATTCCCATGTCCTACAGTTTCCTGTCACATCTGCAGCTGGTCTCCATGCCAGGGCTTCACAGTCACATCTCTCAGACTGGGAGGGACTCTGGGGATCATCCAGGCCACCCCCCTACCTCATAGGAACTACACTCAGATCATGAGACACACTCATGACTGTGAGTTTGACTTTCCTTACACATCTTCCAAACCCTTCCCAGGATGAGGCTTTCATAGATAACAAACAGGGCGAGGCATTCTGATGCAGAATCAGAAGAGAGGAGCTCCCCGTCAAATTTTCCCCAGCCTCCCTCTCATGCACAATCTCTGATTCGCTTGTAATAGGAGCGAATTTAGCTAATACATAAGTCATTGTCACATATTACAGAAAGCACAAGTTTCTAGTCAATATTCCAGGGTTGCCCAAGCCACTGTGTGATGGAAGAAATCTGCTTGCATCTCCGGACTTGGAGCTTTATGATATCATAGGTATGAGGCAGAAGATGAGTTAAAGTTTCCTTTGTGTAGCCCTGGCCAGATAGTTCAGCTGATTAGAGCGTTGTCCAGCTGTACCGAAGTCGCAGGTTCCATCTCCAGTCAGGGCCTGGCTCAATGAATGCATGAACAAGTGGAACAACAAATTGATCTCTCTCTCTCTCTCCCCTTCTTTTTTTTCATCAATAAACAAAGATTATTTTTAAATCCTTTAAAGAGAACTTTTTGGTTTTGAGCCGGGATGACTGAAGCATAGTATAAGCAAGTAAAGAAGTCAAAGAATTTTGAGGGTGTAGGAATGAAATGAAAACAGATTCATTGGTTTCTTCATCAAGGAGTCATTTTTGAAAGCATTTTGACCTTAATTCTAAATCCAGGAAAGATGAAACTCATTAGACAAATAAAACTTTTTCTGAAAATGAAGTAGGGGAAACCACTCTGCTAAGGAAGCTATGACTTGTCATAGGAAATAGAAGAATAGGAAGGAAATGCTACAAGAGAACACCAAAAATTTCTTAAAATCCATACATAAAGTCAAATATCCTTCTTCTATTTCCAGTGTAGTCTCCAAAGAAAAGGGAAATTGTGAGGGAGATTATAGAAAAACTAGTGATACTCCCTCTCCCAAAGTCAAGCCTGAGTTCTCAACTAATCTCAATGGTTGAAACTAGTTCCCAAGTCTCCCAAAAGCCAATTTTTGAGCAGAACAGCCCAGTTCCATCAAATGTTCTTCATACATGATTGTTCCCCAAATCCTTAATACTCAGTCTCCCTTGAATGCATTGCAGTTTGTCAGTGTGCCTCTGACAATGCAGCATCTAGCATTTTTTAAAGGTCTGCAAATACACAATGATCTGAAAAACCCTGCAGGCCTGTCACCCAGCTTGCGCTGCCGCGTCTCCCCATAACCCCACGTGACCCCACGTTGGGCTTTGAGCAGGACTATGGCCCACTTGTATTGTCTCTTCATCAGTTAATTTCGGCTTGTCTTTTTCCAAAAAAAAGTTCTTGTTATTCTTATTTAGTTGTTTTGTTTTACGTTGTTTTTATCTAATTAAAGGCAAAATTTTCCCCTAGTTAAATTATATTATATAAATTGTGGATGCCTGTCAATAGAACTTAATGAAACTACTTTGAATCCAGATTCTGGCTTTTTGTTAGCCATTCTACTCAGCTTTGTATCATTCCCAAATTAATAATCAGGCCACTTAAAATTCCTCCCAAATGTCTGACAAAAATATTGAATTGGAGGGGGTGAGGAACCAACATCACTGTGGCATATGATATTATTTTCTTTCTTGTAAACTGGCTTCTTCAGGATCATATTGGTAATGTATGCTTTATTTACTCAAAAAATAAGCCATTTTATTATATAAATAATTAAAAATGTTATAAACTATTTTCATAATGCCTGTTTAATGAACTTCATTGAATTGAAGAAGTATATAAATAGCTATTTCATTACAAGAACAATGTCTATGTTATCAAGTTGGAATACAAAAATAATAAAGTATTCAACTTGAGGTTCCCACTTAGGTTCATTGCAGAATAACTTTCCAGCCCCAGATCAAAGACTAAGGCTAAAGGGAGAGCTGAGAATTTGTAAAGTGGATGTTGACAATTGGCTAGAAGAGGTCCCTACTCAAACTTTAGCAGTGTGGTGACATCGTAATTACTTAATGAAATTCCTGATTATTTTATAGTCACATAAATCATGTCCTTGATATAAATAGAGTAATAAAAAGAGGCCATTTGAAATGCTATTTTCCTCTTAAAATGTTATTTCCCATTGAGCATAAGCTAAAGAATTGGAGTAATTGAGTGGCATATTTGGCATGATTATAAAGGAGGAAGAAGGAAACTTTTGTAAATATGTTGATATTCACCTAATAAATTCTTCAAGTGAATTAAATTGAGTTTCTTCCTGGCTATGGATTCCTGAAGGATAACCACACTTCCTCAGTGAAACCATCTCCAGCCTAACCCACACCCTTATCTCCTCTAGTCTCCATGGAAGAATCAGGCTTGTTTGGAATCACAAGATTTGACTTGCTGAGACTGATATGTATTCCAGCCCTTTTACGGCCTTCCTAGGCCAGTGGGCTTATGGCAAGGTCCTCTCACAGGCAGGGCATCAGGGGCCACCTGCCCTGGGAACATCAGTGAGAAACTTGAACACAGGCACAGAAAGAGGGCATAGGGCTGAATAGGGGACCCAATGCAGGTCTCTTCTCCTCCTTTCTGGGGTCCACCTGGCCTGGGCATGGCAGGAATGCTTCAGATTCATGTACAGAAACCTCACACTACAGTTACTAACCATCCCCACTTGCCAGGGACTGAGAAGTTGTCTGGGACATGGGACATCGGATGTTCCATACTAAAACTGGGGAAGTCCCAGACAAATGGGAATGAGCTGGTCACTTTCATATATACACTGGACAATAAGATTATAGGAGTTCAACCAAATCCCACATTCCATCTCTCAATTCACCCTGAAATATAAACCATTATGAGAAAAGAAAACCTCTTTGTGAAAGTACAGGATGTTGAATTCAACCCCTTTCAATGGAACCCTGAGTGTGTGTAGGGTTGGTGGTTTATTATGGTCTATTATCCAAGGAGCCATATAACACAGTGGGCGGGAACATAGATGCTGGCCCTAGACTTCCTGAGTCCAAATGCCATGTTAAGAATTATTCTTAATCTCTTTCTTGTCTTGTCTTCTTATTTCTGAAACAGGAATAGGACCAACCTCATATGTTGTGAGAATATAATAGACAGTGCTTAGCCCAGGACTGGCCGTGTAGTACGTACTGTCTGCTATCATTTCTATTTTTGGTGATCCAGCAGATCTGTGCTTGATCTTTGTTAGATCTTTGCTATAAACAGACTGTATGATCATTCTTTGTCAGTTCCAAACGCTGTGCTAATTGCTAGGACTATATTGGTGAATACAACTAAGTTCCAGCTCTGATGCAATCTACAGACCAGTAAGCAAGATAGACAAACCAGCAACTATACTACAGTGAAGTAAGGGCATGATTTTAGGAGTTGTCAAAAATACTGTAAGACTCCTTAAGAAGTAGCATAACTGTCTTCAGAGTTAAGAAAGTGACATCTAGATTGAGATCTGAAGGAGAAGGAGGAATTTGCCAAAGATGAGATGAGTTGGCCGGTGGGGGTGGAGGTGGGGGGGGGGTATATTTCAGGCCGAAGGAACAGGTAGCATGTTCAGTTGCTGTTAATTTGGAAGATATGCTGCTAAAAACCTTAAATCCCATGCCCTATTGAATTCCACTGAGGTTGTGGTAAGAACTAAAAATTGTCTCCCATGAACCCAGTTGTCCTTTTAGGACTAGGACTCTGATCTCCTCTGCATTTTGGCTGAGCACATGACCCCTCATATTTTCTTGAACCTTAGCATGGCCTTGTGAGTAAGTTTTGACCAATGTGCCAACTTCCAGAATACATTTTTTAAAAAGGTATTTGCTTGTCCTCTGCTTCCTTTCCCCCACTTCTTGTGGGTTGGAATATGTGGGTACGTGGAGTGAGCCAGTTTTGACCATGCAAATGAATACAATATCCTAGGAAATGGAAGAACATGAGGAAATCTGGCTCTTCAAATAGCCTAGTGGAGAACAGACTCCTCATGTTACCGTAGTCATTTGGAGGGGCAGGGTACACAGGGGCTGTGCAGAGGATGCAGACATGCCAGAATCCAGGGATGCAGACTCCAGTGGGCTCCCCTGGATGTACAGGTACCATGTCCGGCGCTGGGAGGTTGGCTGAGGGCTGTGGCATCTCCAGACTTCCTGACTGTGGGTCTTACAGTCCACCCCTCCCCACTGACCCTCATACTGAAGACAGTCAGGGAGGGCCCAGGAGTCTCCCCCATTAGCCAAGGTGGCACATGAGGACGTTCTCACACTGAGCTGGCTAAAAGCTAGAAAGATGAGTGAATAGGGCCCCAGAGATGGTAAGATAAGATGGATTAAAAAAAAAAAAAAAAAGGTCCCCTCTCTGTATCCCTTTAAGAACCATTGGCTTGAACACAGAGATGAGACGATCTTTGAGATGGGAGTCCACCATTCTCACAGGCTGTGGAACCCGAATAAACTTCTTTCCTCTTGCACCAGCACCTGTCTCACAAGTTTGGCTTTTCTTGCAGCAGGCAGCTGAACCCATTTGTTCTGTTTCGGTTTTTGGCAAGCCAGCCAAGAGATCATGGACCTTGGTAAGTCCCAGAGGGCCTGGACTCAAGTCCCAGCTGCCTATGGCAGGCCAACCCAGGGAGCAGGACTGTGGGGACTTCCCAGCAGCAGCTAAGACCTTTTCTTGGGGGATTTCCCTGTACTCCTTCTCAAGGTGACAGCCTCCTAGAAACACTTGGCTGGTGAAAAGAAACATGTTTCTGGGTAGTAGACAGACCCCAAGGGTGGGTACATTGAACCAGCATGCACAGCAAGGGTCCTCTATCCCTACTGCTTGGGCTCCGTGCCACTGGCAGCTGCCAGCGAGATTTTGATGAGCTGTCCATACAAAATGAATGGCTGGGACACTGCTAACTTTTATAAATTGCTGCAGCTGAGAGATCATGGACAGCTGCTGGCAAAGTTTTGATTCTCCATCCATCCCTGACTTTGGGCTTCATGCCACTTGGCTTCATGCCACTTGGGCTTCATGCCACTTGGGCTTTATGCCACTTGGGCTTTGTGTCACTTGGGTCGATTAGAACCATTTGTGGTACCAGTTGGTAGGTTATCCCTGCCTCTTTGGCTTCATGCCAAATGGGCTCTGTGCCACATGGGCTCCATGACATTTGGGTCCAGTCAGGACCACTTGCTGTATCAGTTGGCAGGAGTTAAGATGCTCAACTTGCTTGTGAGCACTTGTGAGCCTCATTTGAACTAGTGGAATTATGAATCCAGTTTTGTTCATATTTTGTCTGCTTATGGTTTGGGGTTTGTATAATTTGCCATCAGGAATTATTCTGTTTCAATACCTTAAGGGAGCCCATTGGGCCAAATTTTTGCAGATTGGTGCAATGTACAGTTATAATCCAATGACGAAGAAGGAATTGATTTTCTATTGTAACATTGCTCACCTATGTATACTTTAGCCCAGGGGTGTCAAACTCATTTTTACCAGGGGACACATCAGCCTCGCAATTGCCTTCAAAGAGCCGAATGTAATTTTAGGACTGTATAAATGTAACTACTCCTTAACAGTTAAGTGAGAGCTCAGCACTGCTGCCGGATAGAAACAAGGTGCCGGGCCAGATAAAACAAGGTGGAGGGCCGGATTTGGCCTGTGGGCTTTGTGTCTGCAACCTGTGCTTTAGCCTATGGGGGAAAATGGCCACTAAATGGTTCCCTAAATTACTACACCATCAAACAGTTGGAATTATTTTGCCAATCGTCAGAGAAATGACACAAAATCCCTTATTTTCCAGGCATTTCTGTCTCTACACAATAAGGATTTGGCAAAGAAAGGGAACAAACTAAAGACACAGGGAAAGGAATTGGCTTCAGATCCCTTCCCTTTTATAGTAAGATACAGGAAGAAAAAGAAAATGAGATGTCTTTAATGCCCTTAACCTGGGGAACTCAGAATTATCAGAAGAAAGATTTCTCCCACCACGACTCCTGCTGCCAAAAATCTGGCCCAGAGGGGTGACAGGCCACCCTGTATGATGAAGGAATAGCCTCCCCCTTGAAGACCTAGCGGGGCACCCAGTCTGGCCAGGGAGCATTGCTATCCAGAGCAGGACAGTTCCCTTTCAGCAGGGGTCCCCAGTCCCTGGGCCCTGAACCGGTACTGGTCCATGGCCTGTTAGGAACTAGGCCATTCAGCAGGAAGTGAGCAGTGGGCTTTGCTGGAATTACCACCTGAGCTCCACCTCCTGTCCCCAGCCCACCTTGTCCATGGAAAAATTGTCTTCCATGAAACTGGTCCCTGTTGTCAAAAAGGTTGGGACTGCCACCTTTGAGGCAATACCCTATACATGGAATAGATCGGGAAGATTAAGACCACTGGCTACTATTGGGCCAATATTCCATTTGCCACTTAGGATATATTGAATTGGAAGAATCCCAAACCCTCATATAGGGAGGATGTTCAGAAACATAGCATATCTTGTTACCTCCATTTTTGCCACTCACCATCCAAACTGGGCAGACGTACAAGCTCTCCTAACATGTTGCTAACAGCAGATGAAAGGCAGCTCCTTATAGACAAGGCTAATAAAGAGGCCCATTTTCTCCATGAAGAGAATCCCAACAGCACCCCAACCAGGCCAGGGCAATCTCCTGAGAGAACCAAATTGGGACCTGAATGGCAGGTGCCTCACCTTCTAGAACACTACAAAAGGTACATATCAAAAGGGCTTAAGAAAAGGGTGTGTAAACAAAAAGCCTGAACATGATACAGGCCATTCAACAGAAACCAAATGAAGATCCTTCTGAATTTTTAGAAAGGATCTATCAAGCCTATTGAAAGAACACTGATGCTGACCCACAGGCACCGAAAATGTCCAGATGGTAAAAATGACTTTTATTGGGCAAAGTGTCCGGATATTGGAAGGAAGCTCCACCGTTTACATGGGATGTTGGGAATGAATCCTTCCCAGCTGGTGGACATAGTCTTTAAAGTTTACCATGCCCAGGAAATAAGGACATTAAATCAGGTGGGGAAACCAGATGGAGAGGTGGGACTCAAGAGGAGAGGGAAAGACCCAATAGGCAACAATCAATGTGCCTGCTGCAACAAGGAGGACCATTAGAGAAAGGACTGCTCAGGGCTCAAAAAGAAAAATAAAAAGGATAGAAATCCTCACCGAGAAATGTTAGAAAGGAGGGTATCGGCTGATGGCAGGGCACATGGGAAAACATCAGGCCGTTTTATTAGACAATCCAAATGTCACCTTACAAACCACCACCACCTTAAGCCCAGCCGCCCTACTCCCGGACTCAGAGGGAAGCTCAGACTTCCAACATGATTGCTTAGAAATGATTAACAAAGTTTATTCCAGCAGACCAGCTCTATTGGACCAGCCAGTGACAGAACCTGACTATGAATTATATAGAGATGGCAGCAGCTTCATGGAGAATGGTCAGCAATGAGCCAGGTAAGCAGTAGTCATCATGGATAAGGTAATAGAAGCCTAGGCCCTTGCTGTAGGAACCTTAGCACAAAAGGCCGAACTGATGGCCCTCATCAGAGCTTTAGAATTATCCCAAGGAAAGAAAGTTAACATCTACCCTGACTCTGAATATGCCTTCGTGGAGGTCGATGCCCATGGGGGCAATATGGAAAGAAAGAGGGTTCTTAACTCTGGGGAATAAGGATATCAAACATACAAAAGAGATTTTTAAGTTGCCAGAGGCAGTGAATCTATAGAACCAGATTTCTATAAAGCGCAGCCCAAGATACCAGAAGAACAGTTCCCAAACAAGCCAGGGAAACTGAACTGCTGATAAAGCAGCAAGACAAGCCACCTGAGGGCTGCCACTTCTTGGGGCTTTGATTCCCCAGCTGAGCTTGTCAGAATTTAAACCCCATTACACAGAACAAGATGAGTAATGGGCCCATGAATGGCGACTCTCTAACATTGACCTTGATTCTATCTGGGAGATCAACACTCATGGTGCGCTCTTACTCCCTGAAGCGCTAGTGTATCCCATCCTCAAATACTTACAAGAAGGGACCCACTGTGGAAGGGATGCTTTGCAGGGGTGTCCAACCTTTTGGCATCTCTGGGCCACACTGGAAGAAGAGTTGTCTTGGGCCATCCATTAAATACATTACGACCTGTCATCACAAAAAAATCTCATAATGTTTTAAGTAGGTTTATGATTTTGTGTCGGGCAGCATTCACAACCTTCGTGGGCTGCATGCAGCCCACAGACTGGACACCCCTGCTTTGACGGATCTCATTAGACCACATTCGAAGGGCCCTTATTTACAAAGGATCATTCAGAAGATGGCCCAAGCCTATCAGGTATGAGCTAGAAACAATCCTAAGACAGACTGTGTCCCAACAGGAAAGGGAGTAGAATATAAAGGGAAATGCCCTTCTGAGGCCTGGCAAGTTGATTTTACACAGATGCCTAAAACCATAGAAAATTTTAAATTTTTATTAGTTTTTGGAGACACCTTTTCTGGATGGGTGGAGGCATATACCACTAGGACTGAGAAGGCAATTGAGGTAGCAAAATTTTTCCTCAAAGAAATAATAATCCCTAGGTTTGGACTTCTTACAGCATTCAAAATGACAATGGACCATTATTCACTTCTGAAATTTCCCAGACGGTAGGACAAGCCCTACAGATTCAATGGAAACTGAATGCATATCAGAGACCCCAATTGAAAGGAAAGACTGAGAAAATGAACCACACAATAAAGAAAGCCCTGGTGAAAATATGCCAGGAAACACATTTGCAGTGGGACCACATTTGCCTTACTCCAGATTAGGGTCTCACTCTGAAACACATTTAAATCAAGTCATTTTGAAATAGTTTTGGGATGGTCCTTCCCAGTTTCTGTTTTAGGAACACCCCCTTTAGATTTAAGACATGAATCAAAAATCAAACAATATGTACAACACTTAGGGCAAACACTAACAACTTTGCACAAGGCTGCTCATTGCAGGTCCATCTAATAGCTATCTGATGAGCCCTTACACCCATTCCAGCTGGGAGACCGAGTCTTACTAAAGACCTAGCCACCACAGACAGATAAAGTGGGGGTCCCCTGCAGAGGGCTTAGGTCTTGCTGCTGCTGTTGATACTGCAAAGGAAAGCTGGACCTTCACTCCTGAAAGAGATTTAAAAATTCCTCTTTTGGAAAGGAACAATGTTTCCCAAATCTAAGTGACAATGTTACTTTTTATTTTATTTTGCGTTTCCCAGATAGTGTCTTCCTTGGCAAAATTATCTTCCCGTTGGGTACACCACTCAAGGCATCACTCAAAATAAGATCATGGGGATCCTTTAATCTCTCCAGTTTCTGATCTCACTACAATTCCTCCTGCACTACTAGGCATACCACTCATGAAATACTTAATTGCTTATCTATACAACAGGTCTCACTTTGGAAGCCCCTCTGCAACACTGCCTCTTGAAATATGAAGCAGTCCACCAGCTTAGCTTCTTCAGCAGCGCCATCCTCTAGACACCAAGTATGCCGTCTTCCAAAAGTAGCACTCTTTCTCCCTCCCGTAAAGGCTTCCCTTCATTTTTGACCTCCTTCTTTCTTTAGTAGATAGCAAGACTCTCTGGACCTGGGGATAGGTAACACTACATCCTTTGACAGCAGGAAGAAATTACAGGAGACCTCCATCCATTGACCCTTGTAAGATTACAAGAGTCCAGAGCTTTGAAGGGGAGAATTGTTACTGTAGACAATCAGTTGGAGCTCGGGCAGCCAACGGTAGGGTGAGCATGTGCCTGGCTGGCCACTTCAGAGCGGCAGGACAAGCAGAGGCTGCAAAGAGGTCACAAGTCATGCCATGACCCAGGGGAGTCCTGCAGTCTCCAACCAGTTCCCCTGGATGAGTGAGCATTGCGCCCAGTGCCAAGAGGCAGACCAATGGCTGTGCCACCTTTAGGCTTACTGATAATGGATTCTGCAGCACCCCCTCCCTGCTGACCCTGACCCTGATACTGAAGACACTTCAGGAGTACCCGGAAGTCTTTCCCATCGGCCAAGATAGCACAGGGGGAGGTTCTTGCACTGAGTATGCCAAAGGCTAGAAAGATGAATGGATAGGGCTAGAGCACACCAAAAGCTAGCAAGATAATTAGGTAGAAAAAAAGAGCTCTCTCCTCCCTATCCCTGTAAGATTTGCAGGCTTGAGCAAGGAGGTGAGATGGTGTTTGAGAAGGGAGTTCACCATTCACCCAGGTCGTGGCACCTGAATAAACCTTTTTCCCTTTGCACCAGCACCTGTCTCACAAGTTTGGCTTTGGTTGCACCAGGCAGCTGAACCCACATGTGTGGTTTCACTTGCACCATTGCTTCTGGACTAATTCAATAGAGTGAAACAAATTCTTATCCCTTTTTAAGTCATAACTTAAAGGGGGTTACCTTGGTATAGCAGCTTATTATATACTCTAAGGAAAAGACAGAGGGAGAAGAGGAATACATTAGAAGTGGAGAAGGAAGTGAGAAAACAAAAAAAGGGAAGGAAGATGTGTGAAGGCTGAGGTGGAAGGATTAGACTGAGAACAAAATTAAAAAGCTGCTTAAGCTTTCTACTGCTTAAGTGACTAAGGGTAGGACAGTTTCCAAATAACCAAATCTTGTGATGAGGAAAAATGCCTGAATCAGCCAAGGCCTTGGACAAGAGAAAAGGAGGCATATTAGTGAGCTGTCCCAGGAGCTGGTCTCCAACCTCTCTGGCAAAACTGTCTTCCCTTCTCCAACGCTGAGCAAAAAAACCCATAAGGATGAGCACACCTTCTGTGGATACCTACTATATGCTGAGCGATTTACATAAATTCCTTCTACCCCCACCCCCAACCCCCATAATCCTACAATAATCCTAAGGGTAGGTACAATTACCATCCTCACTTTAGATTTTAGGACTAAGAAGTTAAATAATTTACCCAAGGTCACACAGGCAGCAAATAGGATAGGATACAAATCCAATAAGCCCTCTTCATAGTGTATTTGTTTCACTGCTACATTTCACTTTATAGTAAGCTACAGTCTCAGGGGAAACCCTTGGGGAATACTGAACATACAGGAGTTTCAAGAGAAAGTACAGGTTTAATCACAATGGGGTAAAGTCTGAGCCACCTTGAAAAGAACACAGGGGAAGTGTGCTTTGTTCTAAGTGACCCATTCCACCAAGGGCAGCTGATCCACAGTGTCACCAGTGAATATGCCATGATTGGCACAAAAATATGACCAGTTAGAGTTCTTCCCTTATAAATTTGACCTTGAAAACATCAAGAATTTGAAATTGAGGAAGCAGAAAGTGTGAGAATGCAGAGAAAAGAATGGAGATGGTAAGGTGTCATGAGAAAGAGAATATGTATGTAGTCCCCAAAAGTGAGCCAGAGAGACTGCACAGGTCAAGTTCAGGCCATTCGTACCCATAAAATAAAGCTGCCTTTTCTGAGATAAACTGAGCAAGTCTTTATTCTATGCAAACACAAGAGCTGAAACTAATAAAAAAAAAAAAAAGACAGAAAGGAGGAGATTATTTACCTAGGACAATGGTTCTCAAAATGTGTTTTAGGAACCTCTATGGACTCCAAAAACCTTTTTGGGGTGCCTTTGAGGTCAAAACTATTTTATCAATAATAATAATAAGAGGAAGAATATGAACAAGAAGAAGACATCATTTCCGTTTTCACTCATTCTCTCACATTTGTGCAGAGTATAAAAAGTTCATTGATAGAGTCTGAAATTTCACATTGCAACTAATCTTTAAGAATCAAACACCTGTCAAAATATGGCATATTATTAAAGAAGAATTTCTATAATTTCTTGAAAGGCTACTAAATTACTTCTCCCTTTTCCAACTAACTACATCTGTAACAAGCTAGATTTTCAACCAAAAGAATACATCACAACAGATTGATGGTGAAGCAGATATAACAATCCAGCTATCTACTAAAAAGCCACACATTGAAGAGGTTTGTAAAAATGCAAAACAGTAACACTCTTCTCACTAAGTTTTTTGTTTTGGAAAACAGCTATTTTCATTTTAAAATGAAGTTATTTATGCTATCAAGAAATAGGTTTTTATTCATTTTGAAGTGAAATAATAAATATTTTTAAATGTTTTCAGCTTCAATATTCAATAAGGTAAATATGATAGAAATAGCCATATTAAAAGAAAGAAAGAAAGAGCTCTTTGAGGTCCTCAATAATTTTTAAGAGTGTATAGGGGTCCTGAAACTTGAAAGTTTGAAAGTCACTGCTCCAGTGTTTTTAATCCCCTTGTATCGTTTTGTTTTTCCATACCCCACACATGGACCACAAACCCCTGAGTCACTCCCTGCTTTTCCACCGTTTTAGCCCATTGTCCTCTCGGGTTGCATTTGGGAGGGTGAGGAGCAAAAGCTAGTGTGCACCCCGCCAGGCCTCTCTGCACCACCTACCCTGCTGGCACTGTTTTTAATTCACCCTTTCATTGCAGCCTTCAATTTTTGCTCTCCAGCTGATCTCATTTAGCAGGAGCTTGTTGACAAATTCAAATAAACTCACTTCATAATTAAGATTCGTGGAGACCGCCTCATATTGAAATATCCTCCTTCCTGTTAAATTATTTATTTTGCTCCAAAGGCATGCTGATTTCACTTTGCACTCTCTTTGGGGACACAAAATACTATGTAGCCTTGACTGAGACTTAGTTGGGCCAGACGTAGTCATAAGGGCTTAATTTACTTACATGGATAACCCTCTTGGGGTCGTTGTGAAAATTAAGTTCTTAGAAACAGAAAGCGATCGCTAAGCAGGACATGCTCAAAAAAAGATGATTGTTATGAGAGCCTCTCATACCCATTTTACAGATGAGAACACAACCGTTAAACAACTCCAAGGTCACCCAGGCAGCAGAGTGAGTCTTGGAACCCAAACCCCGTGTCTTTAGAGGCCGTGCTCTTAACCACTGCACTCAGGACTTTCATTTGCTAGGAACTTATGAAAGTTTCAGATAAGACTGATTTTTTTCAAAATTTTACTTTGGACTCCTAATAGTCTCTAAAATGAGAAAAATAATCTTCTTCCATTTAAATTCCTTTCTATGGTTCTTCCAAAACAATTATAAGTACATTTACAGTTACTTAATGCTGTCCTTATCAACACTGTAAAAAAAACAGGAGCAATGAGTTGACAATTACCTAACATTATGGAATCTATATGGGTATTAGACCCCAAATCTCTTCTCTCTCAAAAGGTAAAATTTCTCTACAGGTGAAAATCTCTGTCTTTCTCTCTTTTTCTTTTTTAATTTTTCTTTCTTACCCCAGTTATCCAGATCACCTATAACTTCCTTATTTGGAGTTCTGAACTGTGAATCGTACAGGTTGCAAAATAAGAGTGATTAATCTGGCTGACTTCACACACGTTAACAGCAGGGCCAGGACTCAAGTTAGATTCTACAGGGCTCTTCCCACTTGAACATAAATTTAGTCGATTCTCAGAAAAACCTTACCTTACCGCTAAATGTTACAAGCAAAAGTTAAAAGACTGGTGGGGGAGATGCTATGAATATTCATGTCGGTGATGTAAATTTCCGTTATTATTTATTATAATAACCACAGCAATACTTTTACTTTACCAGGCCCTTTGGTCTGAGGATTATAACATGTTACAAATCACACCTATCTTCTACATACCCACCAAGTAAGGAACATTTTACTAACTGGGGTACAAAAAGGATTAACTATAGAGTTAAGGTTAAAAACCAATAAGCTAAGGGAACCAGAGGAGCATGTGGTATAAGAGTTGGATCAATACAAATAGACTGTTTAATGAGTAAACACTGGAGTCAAAATCAAGTGTGCCCAAGACCACAGTTCAAAGTTTATCAGTGGATAAACCAAGGCAGTATGAGAGGGGACCTGAGTTTTCAAACTGGAAAGCCTTTAGGAACAGAACTTAATTTTATTTTATATGTACATGAAGTATGCCCTCAGAATGGATGGGAGAAGGAACCTGCCCTTCGGTTTCTCTTAATGTTTACAATTAACAAGAAAAAATAGATAAATAACAGAAGTAACATCAAAAGAGAGCTGAGGGAAAAAATTATGAGTCTCATCACACATCAGAGAAGTTGGGTAAATATGGCTTTTAGGGATTTGGCAATAACTGAATCCGTACTTGTTGAAATGAGGGGAGAAAGAAAAGGAAAACTAGCACATTGCTATAGGTTTCACAGACAATTCCGAACAAGCAAAGCCAGCGTGCCCTGTCGACTCCCATCTGAAGACACACAGCTCTGAGGATTTCCAAAATGCTTGCCTCAGAAGCAGGAACTGCAACCTCTTTGAGAAGGCACACACATATAAATAGAAGTCATTTACAATCATAGAAAGAAATGTTTTGATTCATCGCAAACTAAGTTTCTACTGCTGGAGGAAAGAATCGTGCTAACGGGAGCTCGGTGAGGAACCCTAAACCCAAACACTGGAAGAGTGACATGAACAGAGTGGCACCCAGGAGGGTGTAGCAGATTTGATGGAGACCAGGCCACACCTGACAAGGGCAGTAGGGACTGTCCCCGGGGTATGATGTGCCCCATACCCTGAGGAATCCAGGGATCGTGGGGAAGTGATGTTGAATGCTTCATTCACGTTTGCATTTGGCAGAGGGAGCAGAGCACAGAGCAAAATCTGATGCAAAAAATACAGAAAGCCGAGATTTTGACCTAGAAGATAAAGACCTTCTCTCTTGAATTGCTGTTGGGGCAGGCAGGTGAGAGGAAGCCCTTCTCAGCCGTCATTTTCATGTTCTTCCCAAGGTTCCACAGGGAGATGTACAGGCTTCTCTGTGTGGGTGACAGATATTTTGAAGCACGTTGGAGGTATTTTTATGCAGAACGTGGATAGCACCCTGGCCTTCCCTGACCCCCCCACCCTCGCAGCCATGGAATAGGATTAGCACCGGCCACAGAACTCCTTGCTCTCTAGAAAGCATTCCTTCCTTTCACCATGACAATAATTCTGTGAGCAGGAATGTCCGTGGAGGGCAATCACAGGACAAAGCCGCAGCTGTCTCTCAGGTTGTCATCTCTGCTTTATCAGACCTGCAATAGCTAAAAAGAAAGAGAGAGAAAAGAAAAAGAAAGAAATCTCTAGGGGAAAAACTGTTGGCAACCCATTCCCCCACCCCCAACTCTTGGCTTAGAGGCTGGGGTGCATCGTGCTTCATTCTTTTTTCTGTGTTAATGACACCAGATAAGAAGACACTGTGATAATTTCACTCATATGTGGAATCTAATGAACTGAACTAACAAGCAAAACGGAGACAGACTCACAGAGAGCAGGCTGACAGCTAAGGGGGCGGGGCCAGGTGATTAGGAGGTGGCAGGATGGAGCCTAGAGGAAAAAGGACTCGTGGACATGGACAACAGTGTGGTGATTGTGGGGGGAGGGGGGCATAAAAGGGATAAACAGTAATGGGAAAAAGTACAATTAAAAAAAGATGAATGGGAAACTGTACGTTAACAATTTAAAATGTTAATTTTCCTCTATTTAGAATGACATTAAATAGCAAATATGTTTTTTAAAAAGCAACTGTGTAGCCGCTGGCATAAAGCCACCCAAATTGCCTGAGGCGGTCCCCTGTAGCTCCCAGAGCCACTAGAGGAGCAAAAGTGTTAAAGGATGATATTTTCTTCTCTTTATTTGTGTTCAATATATGTGGGCCAAAGGGTACACAGCACTGCAGTGCCCAGCATTTGGCAGGTGGTGAGAAAAACCCAACATGGACAGCCAAAGCCTCGCTCTGGGCCTCAGGGAATGGGCCAGGGCCAAGAGACTCAGGGAGCACCAGCAATACTGAGACAAGTCAAAGCAGCATCTGGGATAATCTTTGTATGAACAAGTTACTGATTTTTTTTTTTTCAAACTGCAAAAAGCAATAGTGTAATTAACAGTTAATTAATAGTATAAATAACACGCCAAGCAGCATTGAAATGCACACCTATAAAGTCCAAACTCACTTCTCCTCTCCTTCCCTGCCCTCCAGGTGACTATTATGGACAGTTTATTATTTTTATCCTCACCTGAGGACATTTTTTTTTCCATTGCTTTCAGACAGAGAGAAAGGTGGGGAGAGAGGGGGAGAGAAACGTCGTTGTGAGAGAGAAACACTGACCCGCTGCCTCCTCTTCGCTCCCTGACAGGGACGAAGCTTGCAAGCTAGTCACGTGCCCTGACCAGGAATTGAGTCCTCAACTTTTCAGTTCAGGGGACAACACTCCAACTAACTGAGTCACATCGGCCAGGGATAGTGTGTGATCTCTCAAGTATGCTTCAGTATAACCAACCAAGCAAGCACATCTGTATCATATTGAAATTTTTTAAAATTTTATTCCATATCCAATGCTATTAGTGGTACTTTCATAATGCATCCAGAACCTGACCACTCCCCCCTTCCAAGGTCACCACCGTGGTCTGAGAAGCAGCATCTCTGGCCTGGATTATTGGAGTACCCTCCTAAAAGGTCTTCCTTTGCTCTTTAGGATTTTTTTGAACAAAAGATGCATGTCCCTTCTTTGCCCAAATTACCTAAATAGTCCCCTCTGCCTCAAAGTCAAAGTTGAAGTGTTAGGCCCTGGCAGGTGTAGCTCAGTGGATTGAGCACGGGCTGGGAACCAGAGGATCCTGGTTTGATTCCCCGTCAGGGCACATGCCTAGGTTACAGGCCAGGTCCCCAGTGAGGACCATGTGAGAGGCAACCATACATTGCTGTTTCTCTCCCTCTCTGTCTCCCTCCCTTCCCCTCTCTCTCTAAAAATAAATAAATAAAATCTTCAAAAAAAAAAAAAAGTTGAAGTGTTAGGTAGGATATATAGCCAACCAAGGCAGGAAGGAGGAAGGAGACATGTCTCACCCACGGACTCAGCGTCCTGAGCCTGGTCCGGCAACATTGCCAGGTGTTCTCATAGCACAGGAAACACCACGTTAACACAGGACGAGTGCAGTCCTTGAAATTCTGTGAATCATCTCCACTCTCTGGGAAAGAAAGCCTTTGAAACTGTGCTTACATCCCAAGACCTGAAAGGTGGGAAAGGGCCCACAGCACCCAAAGGAAGAATCTCATTAACACCTTTGGTTATTCAAGCCCCTCCCCCACAAAGCTGGCACCCCCTTTATCTGTCAGTCAGTGTATATCATATTTTGCCATATATAATACACACCCATATTTTGGGCCCAAACTTTCAGCAAAAAAATCTTTCATTTTAATTTTTTAATTCAATTTTTTATGTATTTATATTAAGATATTTGTTTTTTGTATTATAAAGGAATTTTAGCATTTATTTTTGAACATATGGTACAAGAAATTTTATGTAACAAATAATTACAGAACACAAGAACAGGTACAAGGTACAAGAAAGTTTATGTACCAGTAATATTTACGATATTTATGCATCATAATAGGCCAAGAACTCTGTCACTCAATATCCGAAGTATCATCTTCTTCAATTTCTACATTTCTGACGAATTCTGAAGAGTCACTTTCCTCATCCTGGCACATTTCATTGTGCTCAGTTCCATCCATAGCATTGCCGATGCCATGTTTTTTAAACGATTTCACAACCACTTCCTTCTTGACACCGTTCCATGATCTTAGGATCCAATCACAAACCTGGGCGATGGATGCTTTGATTCTGCCAGTAGGTGATAAATTCTGCCAGTAGGTGATAAATCACTACCAGCTGACTACATCCATGATGTCCACTCTTTCTTCATTCGGGCCTTAAAGGGCTTGTTTACTGACAGATCAAGGGGCTGCAGTTGGCTGGTTAGCCCACCAGGTATCACAGCAAGTTGGGTTTTCAAGTCTAGATAGCTTTTGCACTTTGTGCAACATGGGCTTTGAAGTGATCAAAAAACAAGCAAAGCTGGTTTTTTAAGTAATCGTCCAGACCTTTGTGATCAGACTTTGTTAAACCAGATTTTCATGCCTTCTTCATTCATCTATCCTTTTTCGTGCACAGTGGACATTAACTCCACTTGGAATCTTTCTTTAAGAAAAGTTTTTCTTTGAAACATGGTCATAGGTGGAAACTTTGTCCCATCCGCACAGCAGGCTAGGACAACAGTGAGATGTGTTTTCTCATGACCACTAGTTTTAACAGCCAAGGTTAGATGTCCAAAGTTCTGTTGGATGCCACATCAAATGTGAGTAGGACCTCATCCACACTGGTGATTTGAGACAGCTCAGAGTTGCCTTTTGAAGATTGATAACATAAAAATGAAATTCCAAAACTTGATTCTCATGGGCTGCTGGAAGATTTGGGGCAAGTTTTCTTTGTGTCCTCATGCTCAAACCTTCTCTCTTCATGAAGTTAAAGCACCATTTAGGTGTCCCTGAGAAATCATCAATGTCTTTTTCCTGTGCAATCCTTTTACCTTCTTCTTGTATCATCTTGGTTGAAGCAGAGATCCCAGTTTGACGCTGCTCCAAAATCCAGGTCTTCACCTCCTGCTCCACCGCCAGCCTCTTCGGAGGTTTCCCTGGCATTGCCTTCTTCCATCTTGTCATCTGAAGAAGCTTTCCTTCCTGTTGCCTCCAGTCTGATGGCACTCTCTGTGGGAGGAGGCCCAGTGTGTCTCTCAGCAGCTCTGTTGCCATGCTTTTTAGCATATTTAATAACTTTTAGCTTAAAACTTGCAGTGTACAAAAACCAATTCAACATTTTCCAAGAGATTTTCCAATAATTTCTCCCACCTAAAGTGTATGAAGAGAAATGTCATGCTGTTCACCCTGTGGTAGTAAAATTGGCATCACCTATCTTATCAATTGGATAGCAATCAGCACCATCTGTCTTACTCTGTGGATAACAATATGTGTTTCATTTCGTTGAATCATTGGCTAAAACTGCTTTTGTTGCAAGTTCATCATAAGTTCAACAAAGCCAATTATCATATTCCAGGGTATTATTTTGCATATGGATATCATTGTTGTATTCTAAAGTTATACTTGTAATGCATAAACATAAATAAAAGAATTAAGTACATTTATATAGATACGGAATTAATACTACCCAAGTATAATGTGCATCCTTATTTTTCCCTCAAAAATTTGGACAAAAAAGTGAGCATTATACATAGTGAAATACATTAACTCCCTCACCCCCACCCTACCAACTATTTAAGTCCTCAGAACAAAGGACTCACCCTTCTCTAGCCACCCCCAGGCTCTTGCCACCCATGCCCTTGCCAACCTTGCTCTTGTCTTTCTCTCTCACCCCAGCAAGGTCCATTCTCTTCCATGAGAACTTGTCGCCAACAAACCCTGCTTATACATTCATAGACTTGCTGATCTGTAATTCTTTACTGTGTTGGCAAGAAGGGAGTTTCTCCCATAACAAAAGTCCTCATCCTTCTCCACACACCCTGCCCTCCTGCCTCATCCGAGACCTCCAACTCCTTTTCCAGTGCATTCTGTGCTCCCGCCTGAGTCCCAGCCCCCTGCTCATGTTCCTCAAACGCACCAGTCACACTGCCCCCAAGGGCCTTGGCTAGAGCCGGCCTCCTGTGCTTGGAAGGCCCTTGCACAGATCTCACAAGGACTCTGTCCCTCATTTCCCTCAAACCTTCAGTCAAATGTCACTTTTGCAGCATAACCCACCCTGCAAACCGTGTTTTAAAATTAAAGTGCTATTCCTCCCCCTTTACCTCCCCCTCACTTCCATTTTATTTTGTTGACAGTAGTGGTCACCTTCTGACATAGAATGTAATTTTCTTAATTAATAGTTTCTCCCCCAACTAGAATGTTTGCAGAGGTTTTCATCTGTTCATTATTTCAAGGGCCTAGATCAGTGCCAGGAACACGGTTCATGCACAATAAATGTTGAATGATTAAAACAATTATTTTTTCATAATTATTGTAAAGTATTGCATGATACTCCATAGGTGTGTGTTCTACAATTTATTCATTCTTGATATGAAACTAAAGAACAACAACAAGACTTCCAGCCAAGATGGAGGTATAGGTAGACACACTGTGCCTCCTTGCACAACCAAAAGAAGGACAACAACAAATTTAAAAACAAAAAACAATCAGAATTGACAGAAAATTGAACTGTATGGAAGTCTAACAACCAAGGAGCTAAAGAAGAAACATTCATGCAGACCGGTAGGAGGGGTGGAGATGGGTAGCTGGGGTGGAGAGGACTCGCAGCAAGGCGGCAGCTGGCAGTCTGTGTGGTCCCACATTTGCATGCAGATAAACCAGGAGGAACAACTGGGGAATGAGACAGACCACACAACTGAGGGTTCCAGCACAGGGAAATAAAGCTTCAAAACCTCTGACTGGAAAAACCTGTGAGGGTTGTGTCATCAGGAGAAACTCCCAGAATCACAGGAGAGTTCATTGGAGAGACCCACAGGGTCCTAGAATGTACACAAGCCCTCCCACCTGGGAATCAGCACCAGAAGGGCCCAATTTGCTTGTGGGTAGTGGTGGAAGTGACTGAAAGCCAACAGAGAGCTGACCAAGAGGCATTGTTCCCTCTCAGACCCCTCTCTCACATACAGTGCCACAATGTTGTATGGGTTGTCCAGCCCTGGCAGGTAACTAAGGCTCAGCCCCTTACTACATCACAGGCATGGCGAGACAAAAAAAAAAAAAAAAAGGCCCAAATGAAAGAACAGATCAAAGCTCTAGAAAAAATACAACTAAGAGATGAAGAGATAGCCAACCTATCAGATGCACAGTACAGAACACTGGTAATCAGGATGCTCACAGGATTGGTTGAATTTGATCACAAAATAGAGGAAAAAGTGAACACTATGAAAAGTGAAATAAAGGAAAATGTACAGGGAACCAACAGTGAAGGGAAGGAAACCGGGATTCAAATCAACAATTTGGAGCAGAAGGAAGAAATAAACATTCAACCAGAACAGAATGAAGAAACAAGAATTCAAAAAAATGAGGAAAGGCATAGGAACTTCTGGGAAATCTTTAAATGTTCCAACATCCGAATCATAGGGATGCCAGAACGAAAAGCAGAAGAGCAAGAAAGAATAAACTTATTTGAACAAATAATGAAGGAGAACTTCCCTAATCTGGCAAAGGAAATAGACTTCCAGGAAGTGCAGAAAGCTCAGAGAGTCCCAAACAAGTTAGACCCAAGAAAGCACACACCAAGGCACATCATTATTACATTACCCAAGATTAAAGATAAGGAGAGAATCTTAAAAGCAGCAAGAGAAAAGGAGATGGTTACCTACAAAGGAGTTCCCATAAGACTCTCAGCTGATTTCTCAAAACAAACTTTGCAGGCAAGAAGGGGCTGGAAAGATGTATTCCAAGTCATGAAAGGCAAGGACCTACATCCAAGATTACTCTATCCAGCAAAGTTATTATTTAGAATAGAACGGCAGATAAAGTGCTTCCCAGATAAGGTCAAATTAAAGGAGGTCATCATCACCAAGCCCTTATTCTATGAAATGTTAAAGGGATTTATCTATGAAAAAGATCAAAACTATGAACAGTAAAATGATAACAAACTCGCAACTATCAACAACTGAACCTAAAAAAAAACAACAAAAAAAAAACTAAGTAAACAACTAGAATGCGAACAGAATCACAGAAATGGAGATAACATGGAGGGTTATTGGCAGGGAAGGAGAGGGGGGAATGGGGGAAAGGTACAGGGAATAAGTAGCATAAATGGTAGGTAGAAAATAGACAGGGGGAGGTTAAGAATAGCATAGGAAATGGAGAAGCCAAAGAACTTATATGTATGACCCATGGACGTGAACTAAAGAGGAGAATGCAGGTGGGAGTGAGTGTTCTGAAGGTGGAGGGGAGTAAGGGGCGGGGGATGAGACCACTGTGATAGCATAGTGAATAAAATATATTTAAAAAATAAAATAAATAAGAAAAAAAAGAACAGCAATAATAGATCCTGACAAAGACATAAGGTCTGACATGTGGAGGAGAATGAGGAAATTGTAGAACACGGGGCTGATGCCTCAATTATAGCACACATTAAGACCATAACTTTTAAAACATAACAGCATGTTCTCTCAGTGCTGCCTGGTACCAGTGATCTTACTCATACCGTTGCAGTACTGACAACTAATAATAATAATAATAGTGTAAAAATGCAAAGTATCTAAAAATAATTTTGGTCAAACCTCATGATTTAGGAAAAGTCACTCTTCACTCTTTGCTTTTCTTTGTTTCTAGTACAGATGTGAGAACCAACGCAGGCCAGGGTCTTAGGAGAGAGGAACATGAGAAATACAAAAGAGCTCATGTAAGACCAGGCCCCTGCCCTCTACTGTGCCAGTTTTGTCAGCCATACACCTTCAACCTAGAATTCATTTGTTTACTGTTTGTCCTTCTACAGCCTCCCATCCTCATGTACACACTATCAAGTTGCTAGGGAAACAATAAAGGGCGGATATGGCTTGGGTGAGGAGGAGATTAGAATACCCACGCTGCTGGGTGAAGCTTATTTAGGTATCCAGGTAGGGGGAGGATATACACTCCAAGAATTATTGTGATTGTTCTCATGTCTCTAATGGTCTATAAATATTCAAGCCTCTCTGGTTACTGGAGTTCAACAGCCTTACAAAACAATTGAGTCCAGCTGGGGGTGGAAGGAACACTCTTCCAGGCATTCAGCAGAAATGCACAATATAAAATTCAATTCAGCTGATAAACATCTAGCTCATATTTGAAATTTTTTTGAATTGATTTTTAGAGAGAAAGAGGAAAGAAGAGAGAGAGAAACATTGATTTGTGTTCCACTTATTGATACATTCATTGGTCGATTCTTATATGTGCCCTGACTGGGGATCAAACCCTCAACCTTGGTGTATTGGAACAATGCTCTAACCATCTGAGCTACCCACCAGGGTGCGTATTTGAAATTTTTGCCATCCAAGCATATTTCTCCTTCTCCTGGCTCTCTCTCCCCTCAGAAAAATTAAAGATTCTTTTGATCTATACAAGAGTATCCCACCATTACTGCAGTATTGGCTCCACCCACAAAGTTAGATTGGCGGCTAGATTCTCTCTTTCATTATCTGGCTAAACACCAGTCCCCTGGCCCCAGTAGTTGAGCTCCAGGCCCCGCCTTTTTCCAAGTGCCCTGGCCCAGAGGTGAGGATGCGGATGGAGGGCAGCGATGGCAAGGGATCCCATCTGGCTGTTGCCATGGCATTTTGCTGTTGAATGAAATCCCAGCGTGGATGACTGAGCAGCCCCTCTGTGCAGCAAATTTTACGTGCATGTGCTCATTCATTCAATTCATCCAATAACTACTTATAAAGACTTATGTAATAGGTAATGCTTAAACTACACTTAAAAAATGAAACACTTCTGAACAATAGAAGGGAAAGCACTGGGAGAGGCAGAGAGAAGGGAAGGTGACATCTGTTTTCAGATCTCTGGGAAAGTTGCTAGAACCAACACCAGTTGGTGGGAACCTAGACACGTGCACGGAGTTTGACCCCTCTCTCAGGCCCACCCTCCACTTTAGCATCAAAGGCACACCAAGCCCTCCCCATCCCGCCTATCCTCAGGGCGCTTCTTTTCTGAAAGTGGCAAGGCTGTGAAATCGGATCCCTCTCACTGCCCTACCCCCATCTCCTGTCAGCTACTTTCACTCCCCCTTCTTTCCCCCTTCAGGTCAGATAATCTACTCTTGGAAAATGACTCACACTAAGGCCTAAATTACCACTAGGACACTCCCAAGGAGATCAAGCACTTTAACAAGAGATAAGCAGCCCTGGTCCGAACAACTGACGTTGGACCTCAGGCTGCAGGGTGCCTGGTGGAGCAGGCGGTGACTCTTGCTAGAACTGCACCCACCTCATCTGGTTGTGGGGTCTACTCCCCCTTCCTTATGCACTTATTTGTGGTTTTCCTTTAAAATGTAGGGTCTTTGAGGGCAGCTTTGTCATCTTGTTTACCTCTAACTCCAGTGACTAGATCAGTGTCTGCTCTAGAGTGGATACCCAAAGAAGACTGGTGAGTTGTCTGTTTCTAGTTCCCTCCAGGACAGATCTGAAAAATTGAGGAAGAGGCTGCAAGAAAGCCTGGAATTTTAAAAATAAATAGAATTTTTTTTCACATGAACTACATGTTTATTGTTGGAAAAACATGTACATGACAAAATTGAAAACATCATAATTCTGTCCCCAGTCAATTGTTAGTTAATATAATGATATAATCCAGGTTTCTATCCATGTCTGTATCTGTATACTTTAACCGAAGAATTACACTGCCTTTAACTTACAATTTGCTTTTTAAATACAATAAATCACAAACTTCTCATCATGTAGTGATATGTTTTATCATCTTTTTTCTATTTTATTTTTATTTCTTTTAGCATTTTTAATTGAATTTATTGGGGTTATATTGGGTTATATTGGGGTTTTATATATATATATAGAATATATTGGGGTTAATAAAATTTCATAGGTGTAAGGGGTATAATTTTACAAGACATAATCTGTACATTGCATTGTGTGTTCACCACCCCAACTTATGGCTCTTTCCTCATTTTTTATCCCACCTTTACCTTCTCCTGCTTCCCCCTACCTTTTCATTGCCCTCTGGTAATGACCATACTGGTGTCTATGAGGTTTCTATAGTTTTTTTTTTAATCTTTTTTTAAGATTTTATTTACCTATTTTTTAGACAGAGGGGAAGGGAGGGAGAAAGAGAGGGAGAGAAACATCAATGTGAGGGAGAAACATCAGCCAGTGGTCTCTCATTTTTGCCTCAACTGGGACCAAACCCACAACTCAGGCATGTGCCCTGACCGGGAATTGAACCAGCAAATTTTTGCCTTGCTGGATGATACCCAATCAATTGAGCCACACTGGTCAGTCTGTTCTATAATCTCTTAAGTAAAATTGTAATAATCTAGCACCTAGATATACTAGCAGGCCCTGTTCTATAGATTCTCTGTTGATGGGCATCAGGGTGTTCCAACTTTTCACTCTTATTTATAAAAACATAACTATGAATGTGTTTATCACTGAATCTCTGTGTTTGTTATTCCCTCATACAAGTGAGAACACTATCATCATTAAACATTGGCAGTATTTACTGAGTACACTCTCTGTGCTAGGGCACTCACATTACTTTATTTAATCCTCCCCCAAACCCTATTATTTACAGCTCAAAAAATTGACTGAAGATACTGAGTAACTAACCCGGAATTACCATTAGTCATGTCTAATTTTTTGATCCATATTGCCACACCGTCTTCTGGAAAGGCATTCTGGAATGCTTCAGGAATTGCATGGGAACCTGCTGCTTCAGGCACTCCCTCTATTACGGGGGAGTTCACACAACTTCCTTTTGTGAACTATTTCCATGTTTTATTGACCTGTCAACGTCTGTTTTTCCATTACATTTGTGATAATTTAATCACCTTGTACTACCTGGCAGGGAAGTATCTTTGATGCAGCCTGTACTCAGTACAGCACTCCAGAGAAGCAGTATCGTCCTGAGCTCAGGGTCCTAAAACATACATTTGAACCCTGATTTCATCTTTTTTCCCAGAGTGGGGTCCCTGGGCACATCAGTCAACTTACCCAAGCCTTGGTTTCCATAGAAGATGACAAAAGTAATACCAACCTAGCCCTGTACACCAAAAGGCTGTGGGTTCGATCCCAGTTCCAGGGGCATATGGGAGGCAGCAGATCGGATGTTTGTCTCTCACATCTCTCTCTCTCTCTCTCTCTCTCTCTCTCAAGTCAATAAACATATCCTGAGGTGAAGATTTAAAAACAAATTTGTTTTAATAATAATAACACCGACCTCACCTCCCAGAGTTATGAGGACGGGGTGAGAAAACGGAATCGAAGAGCTCTGCCTGCTGGAAGGAACAGTGAGGATGCAAGTGTCGGTGGCGGCGGCAGCAACATCGCAATCGCAGACCTGAAGTCTGTTTGTTACCTTGCTCTTTGTTCAGACCTTTGCCTGAATTAGATATCAGTGCTTTTAATAAATAAAAGCAACCAGAGAGAAGGCAAATAAAAGACAGGAGGAAAAGAATGACAGAAGAACACAGAGGTCAGAAAGGAATGAACTGTGGCATTGGGGGACACTCGAGGGAACACCCTGGGAGAAGGAGGAGTTCACTGAAATCTAGAACAGGCTGAACGGAACTGGATGGTACAGACCCGTGCCTGTGTTCAGAGGTTGGTGCATCAAAAAAAGTACTCACAGGGAAATCTATCCAGTCCTGCATAAACCTGAAGGCTTCACCCACAGTTAACTTTCCTTCTCATCTTCCTAATCTTTAAAATGAATTCTATAATTAGCAGAAGTATTCTATCAAATTCCTTTGTTCCTTGGACTTTGGAAATTTCTTGTCCTCTTTCCAAGAGCCTGGAATTCAAGAACGCTGAATGCTTACCCTGCGTGGGGGAAGGATTTAGAGCTCCTGGTGTCTGTTATTTAGTACTGGTCCAAACCACGTTTGTCTTTCTGGCCACCACCTCATAGCCCCAAGTGAAGGTTTTACAGGAGATCCTATTCGTATTGCCAGCAAGGCCTAACAGGCTTGAGAAAATCCACTGTACAGAGAAGTTAAATTTTTTAATTTAATTTCTGCTTCTTAATCAGTCATTCCGAAATGAAAGAAAAAGACATTAATCTAATACAGGCCTTGAGACAAAGCAGAAGATTAAAGTTAGTTTCCCAGTCAGGAAGAATTCTGAGGATAGCACAAAGAGAAGAGGGAATGGATAATTGATAATAAGCATGACATGTCAGAAAGAAACTTGAATGGTTTCTAAATGGAACTATTCTCTCCCATAATTTCTTAAAGATGCACTTTTCCCCCCTAAAAAGGAATATGAGACTATAGCTTTCCTTCCCCACTTATTTAAATAAGAGCTGAAAGACACTTTACTGCCAAATTATTCTAACATTATTACTTGGTTTTTAAAAGGCAAAAAAAAAAAAAAAAAAAAAAAAAGGCTGTTTCTATGAATGGTTTGAGACTTAAAATGCAAATAACTGCATAATTTACAAAGCTGTGGATGGGGAAAGCTGAGCCCTGAGGATTGGACTGTGAGGTTCATTCAATCACTAATGTTTCTAGACTGTGGAAGCCTGAAAAGCAGTGTGATGCAGGTATCTCAGACTGCTTGCACAGGAAACTGGGACCTATTGTCTTGAAGTCCATCATGTTAGACTGAAAAGATCTGTCTTAAATGCATTAGACACACAGTTGGGCAATGACTCTCATGAGGAAATCCAATTCCTGGAACCAAATAAATGAAAAAATTTGTTAACTGATAGTCGGCTACACATCTTGTAAGTGGTATTTTGGAAAGATATTTATTGGAAATGATGGGAATGTAACTACAGTTAATGAAGTGGAACATCTTGGTTGCAGAGGTTGACTGGGTTTTGCACAGTTACCCTGAAGGCTTGTGTTGTGGGAAAATACCCCGAATTGACAGCCAAGTCAGCCAGCATCGGAGGCATGTGGAGGACAAGGGAGACTGGCTGTGACTCTCCTCTTCTGAGAACATCCTGGGGAACTGTTGTAAGGGTGCTGGGATCAAGCCAGTCTTACATGTCCTCACGTTGCCGGGATAGAAGGAAACAAGGGTGTAGGTGGCGAGAACATAGGGGCACTGAGAAACCGAGAGAAGATGCAGCATCCATCGTGACAGTCCCGCTCTGTGAACCATGAGCTCTGTGGTCCCCATCAGCCTTCCCCACGGGGGGAGTGGACACACCTCTGGGTGAAACGGTCCCCCCTTCAGCATGCTCTGAAACCCCCACATATTTCTGTAACAGCGAAAATGCAGACTCCCGTGGAAAGCAAGTGAGCTGTTTTTGGAAATGTTGAAATAAATTAAACCTAGATTACTCATTCATATCTTGGAAATTTTTTATTTACCAGAAGTTATGCCTTTCACAGGAACTCTCATGAAATATGTACAGTTATTTTTGTATTAACAGTGGAGACGGGGGATACAGGGAAATGCATGCAAAAGTTATCATTCATGAACGTGTTTAACGAGTATTTATTGAGCACCTACCTGCTCTGTGCAGTCTTATAATTGAAGTATAGTCCTTCAAAGAGGCTTAAGACAACATCCCTGTCCTCAGGGGCTTACAATGTGGTTCAGAATCTAAGACCTGAACTGCAGGGACAGGAACACTTAACAGAAGGCAGGACACAAACGCCAAATGAAAAGTAGAGTCAATTCTAAGTGCCATGAGAAGGCAGAAAAGAAGGAAGACTTCTGAGAAGTTTCAAAGCTACCTGAGAGGTACCTGAGTAGAATATTGCAAACGGCACAGACAGAGCAAAAGGGGAAGGTGCAGGGGGCGGGGGGCAGCCAAGAAAGGGCTCAGAAGGTGACCAGCTAGAGGATGAGGACACACTACACAGGAAAACTTGCAAAGAGGATTCACAGTTGGGAACCAGACTGTCACAAGACCGACCCTCTTATCTCTAGCAAGGCAGACTGCTATTACCAAAGAACCCTCGAAAAGAATTTTAAAGCCCCCTGAGCTCTATTTCCATGTGGTCGTTTCCCTCAAAAAATATAGCAGTTAATTTTTTTTCCTAATGAAATTTTACCTGGCCCACCCTCTTCCTCTTCCACTGAGAATTATTTGCTCCACTGCAGTCCTGGGACCTTCCTGTCCGTCTGTATTTCCGGCCCCACACTCTCCTTTCTCTTTGATCGATCCCCTGTTTTTGAGATGCATATCCATTATCTTTCTTTACTTTCCGTTTTCATACTGAGAAGACAAATACCCTTCTTCTTCTTGTTATTCTGGGAATGATCTATTTTCCTCCTGGAAACTTTTAGGATTTTTCTTTTTATTCCCAGTTTACGGATATTTCACGATGAGGCACATTGGTAGGAGTCTGTTTCTTCTTTCATTGTACTCGATCCTTGGTGGGTTCCCCCTACCAGAAAACTCAACTTCTTCTGTCCCGAGATGATTACTTGTATTATTTTAATGTTTTCCCCCTTGTCTCAGAATTTTTGTTTTGTTTTATTTTGTTTGTTTTTGGTTTGTGTGTGGGGGGTTGTTTGTTTGTTTCTATTTCTGGAATCCTTATTATCTACTAGATCGATCCTCCAGGTGTTCTTTTTTCTCTCTACTTTTTAGAGTGGGTTGTCTGGGGCGGGGCGGGGGGGAGGTTGTCTTTTTGTTTTATAGCCAAAAAGATTTCTCCAACTTTATCTTCCTTCATATTTCAAACTGCCAAGAATTCTTTCTTGTCTTTGATGGATTTTTTCACTAGTATGTTGGTCTTATTCTATGGATGCATTAAATTCTCTGGACTCTTTAAAGATTTTAACAATAGATTTTTTAATGTTTTCTTCTATTCCCTGAATTATCTCTCTTTCCAAAATCAATCTCCTCAACTCAGGTAGTCATATGAGCTCTGCCTGGTTGCCCACCCTCCGTCACAGCCCACAAACTCTGCAGAGGCAGTTAGCTGGAGCAATCGCAGGACTCGGCACAACTGTTTTTCTGTCTCTCAGGAATCACTGTCCTTCGTTGCCAGATGTCCATTGTTTCACAAATGGCTGCTTCGTGTATTTCAGCAGGGTTTGGTTGTTTCAGTTAGGAAGATATATTCAGTTCCTCTTATTCTTTTTCAGGAAGAAACAAGGGGTATGTGTGTGTGTGTGTGTGTGTGTGTGTTCTTATTACTTTTGCAAAAACAGATACATTTTTGAAATCTCTTATTGTTTTAATAGTTTTTTATTGTATCTTCTTAGTTTTCTTGATACGATATTCATACCTCCAATTCCCACTTTTATCTAGCTATAGATAAAAATATGCTTTTTCTAGATAAATATGTTTTTCCTGTGTATATATGTGTTTGTGTTTTTAAATCAGAATTAAATATTGAACTTCATTAAGTGTCTTTTGACCGTTTAACGAGATGAACATTTACATTAGCGCCGTGCATTATCACGACTTATGTCAAATACTGAGCTAGCCTTATTTTTTTAAAAAAACAAAGCCACTTGCTGAATTTTAATGTTTTGCTTAATTACATATTTTTAATATTTAATTTAGGATATGTCATCCCTAGTCTTAAATGAGATCGGATGATAGGTTTTTTGTCTTGGTTTTTTTTAGTGCTATTTTTGTAAAGTTTTGATACAATGTTACTTTGGCTTTCTAAAAATAATTTGAAACATTTGTATATTTCTCAATGCTCTGGAACAGTTTAAATAAAACCGGAATTATTTGTTATTTAAAGATACGAAGCAATCTAGGCCTGACATTTTCAACAGTGGCCCACAGGAATGGGAGTCGGGAGGTGGATGCATAGATCTTTAATAAGTGTTTCAATTTCTTTTGTGGTAGTTCTGTTTTATGTCTGTATATCTTCTGAAGTTCATTTACTCAGAAAATTATCCTCTCATCTAAGTCTCCAAGTACATTTGCATATTGTCTTGCAAGGTGCAGTTTAATAATTCTTTAAATACCTTCAGAATGTGTGACTGTTCCTAACTTCTCTAACTTCATAATTATGCAAATGATCGGTGATGATCTTTTTCTTTTGTCTTCTTGGGTAAGCTGGGTAGGAGCGCGCATGTGGCTAACATATAACGGGCTCTGAGGTAAACATGCCTGGACGGAAATCCTGTCCGAATTACCATTTGTCCTCAGTGTCTTCATCTCCCAGGGAATTCACCCCTGAGGACAGATTAGGTTGTGCCATGGAAACACACCACACCAACAGCTCAATGACTGGCCGTTCCATCACGCTGCGTGTTAACTGCAGGTCAGCTTCATCTTGGCTCTGTGTCCCATTCTCTCCAGGCCCCCGGCTAACAAAGTGGCCTCTTTGTGGAATGTCGCCTGACACTTGGCAGAGAGGCAAAAGAAAAGGACACAGAGGATCACATGCTGGCTCTTAAAGCTTCTGTTCAGATGTGATACACATCACTTCTGATCAGATTTCACCGGCCAAAGCAAGACATGGCCAAGCCTGTATCAGTGAGACAGATAAATTTAATCCTCCCCAAGGAGAGACAGCAAGTATCTTAAGGGATTATACAGTCCACCAAAGTAGATGACATTAATAAACTTGTGAGGATTAATCTACATAACTTCCTCTGCCCAGTGCTTAAATAGAGAAAAAAACTAACTAAATTATTCCATTCAACGAATACTACAGAACACCTGCTATGTGCTATGCCCTGTGCGAGGCACCAGGGAGGTAGTATAATTGCAGGAGTTCTTAGTTACAAACCCATTCCAGCCAGTTTAGTCAGAACAACTGAAGAATTAATGTACATGGACTATCTTCCAGAATCCGGAGAGGATGTGAGGGTCAGAGAATCTGGGTTGGAGGCTTCTGACTCCACAGTCAAATTATCCACATTATCCACATGAATAATGCACAGTCAAACCACAAGGCTGCTTCGGGCAGAGCCCACTGCCCCACAATGGGCGTGAACACCGCAGCTGGTTCCAGTGCTGCCAGAGAGCAGGTGCCAGAGCCTTCCCCACTACCGTCCTCCACAATCTGGGTGCCTTCACCACCACCCTGGCCAAAAGACGGATTCCTCACGGTACCTGCTTCTTCACGTAACTGCTTTTCAGTTAGTCTCACACAGGTTAGTGCGGTTGGTAGAACCTGCGCACTTTGCCTGAACTCTAGTTGCAGGGGAAGATACGTAAGTTAGTTCTAGATTCTGTCTTAAAGACATGGGATTCATAATACAGAAAATTAGCTGAATTTAAGAAGGCAGCTTAAAATGCTGGATGACCACAATACATGATAAATATCTACTACACAGGTATGAAGGAAAAAGTGGACATGGACTTTACCCTCACAGAACTT
>PVJI01004645.1:0-105791 GCA_004026765.1 Micronycteris hirsuta | reverse complement strand
GAATAATCTATCCAGCAAAACTGTCATTTAGAATGGAAGGGCAGATAAAGTGCTTCTCAGATAAGGTCAAGTTCAAGGAGTACATCATCACGCAGCCTTTACTATATGAAATGTTAAGGGGTTTTATATAAGGACTCATGAGAGAAGGCACCGAGGCCAGATCAGCTACCGGGGAACTCAGATCAGCCACAGCCAAGACACTTGTGAGGTAAGCAAGCAAAATACAACCAGAGAAACAAATTATAACCAGAGACACTGAAATTTAGAACAATCTGGCAGTAAGCAGAGGGGAGGGGGAAGGGGATAATGGAGACAAGGGTATTCAGGAACTGCTACAAAGGACACATGGACAAAACCAAGGGGGAGGGTGGAAGCAAGGGAGGGAGGTGGGTTTGCCTGGGGTTGGGGGTGGGGGTAAATGCAGACAACTGTAAGTGAACAACAATAAAATAATTTAAAAACAAAAACAAACAAACAAAAAAAAAGAAAATAAAGCAGGATGATGGGGGAGCCAGCGACTGAGGTGGTCAGGGCAGGCCTCACAAAGAGGTAACACTTGAGACCTAGATGATCAGATGGCATTAGAGGACCAGGCAGTGTTCTTTGTCCAAAACAACAAGATCTGACTGGTTAATGTGAGCAGAAAAGGAATGCACTGGAAGGGTATCAGGTAGTCCAGAGAATGGGCGGGATGCCTGGAAAATTAGGCCAGCACAGAGGTGGTTGCCAAGGGAGGTTGGTGACCTACACCTTGACCAAAGGCATGTCTCAGCAGGCTCTGACTGGGACCCAGCTGACTTTGCCCTGGACACTGGATACCATTTAGACGTTGAACCCTGGGCTCACTGGCACGTCACCATGAGAGGGACCTCCAAACGGGAACTGATCACCTGCCCCAGACCACAGGTTTGTTCTCTACTGGGTGGCCTGCTGGAAACAAAGCTCCTACCTCACACAGAGCGAAAGCCAGTCTTTACAAAGCCCTTCTCTGTCTGGTCTCCTGTACCCCACGCCCTCACCTGTCGCCCTCCCTTGCTCCAGCCGCACAGGCCTCCTTGCAATTCCTCAGCCACGCCAAGCCTGCCCCCACCTATAGGGGCACCGGCTGTTCCCTCCACTTGGATTGCACTTCCCCAAGCATTCCCATAGCTCCCTGCCTCACCGTCTCCAAGTCTTAGCTCAGAAGTCATCTTGTCCACAGGCTTGCCTGATCTCCCTATTTAAACTCAGCCAGTCTGGCCCACATGATTCCTTTATGCCCATCTTTTTTTTTTAATCTTTTAACATACACATGCTGTGGACTGACTTGCTGATGAGTTGGGCCTAGGAGCCTAGACTAGTGCCTGGCATTAATTTGCCACAGCTGTTTGTTGAATGGGGGGTCAACAGCATTGCGTGCTCTTTCTGGTGTAAAAAGTCTTGGAAGACATGAGCTGCCTTCCGGTTCTGTTGCCTACCAGAGGTTCAACCCCTGACTTTTCTCATCTGTAACATGGGAACCTACCTCAAAAGGATTCTTGGTGGGGAGTAAATCAGAAAATGTGCTGATTAAGCCCAGTGCTGTTCTCTCATCCTTTTCTGCCCATCCACTCAAATCTAGTAAATGAGTCTCCCAAGCCGATAGGATCACAATGAACGTTTCCATTTACTTTGGATAATGTGTCATTATAAATATTAACAAATAAGACTTAAAAAGGACACCTTCGGGTAGGCCAGACGAAAGTACAAAAATTGTGGGGCTGCAGTTTAAGGACAGTTTCTGCAGCCATCACATGGTAGCAAAACGGTGTTAAGCAGTGCACGAGTCTGTGTCGACGACAGCCAGAGTCCATGCATCGGGAGGTTCTGTCGGTTGGGAAGGAACACAGGCGGGACATGCACGGGCCGGGGGGTGCAGTTCCTCGCTCTCGCCACTAGAGGTCAGGAGGTTACCGCTTCAGTGTTGGAAGACGGGGCCCGTCCGGGATTGGCTGATGGTGACGGTGGGTGGGGTGGACCGGGAAGGAAGGCGGTGGAGCAAGGTGGCGCGCGTCTGGAGACCCCAGGTTACTGACACCTGACTTTGGAACTTTTTTTTTTTTTTGGTGTCAAATTTCCCATCTTTGTGGGCCTAATGGGTCAGAGGAAAGACGCCAGTTTGGGGTTAAAGGCAGAGCTTTGCAGCTTCTCAAAGAATCTTTTCTTTAAAAGATACATTCTGCAAGTGGTCTAGAACCGCGCCAGGGTTCTGTCCCTCTTTGGGGGGCCCTTCTGTCCAAGTGCCCCGTCCTCCACTTGGGCTGGCTGTGCAAAAGCCCCGCCTTCCAGCGTGTGGTCAGCTGGGACCATCTCTCAGGCCGTCTACACTTGGGCAGCCTGGGGCAGTAGTGGGCCCTGGGCTGGGTGCTAGGAGTCCCGGCTTCTTGTCCCAGCTTGGCCTGCTTCCCTACGTATCTCACAGCCCCTTGTAGCTTTGCTGTTCAGCATTTCCATGTCTTCACAGAGAGGCCATGAGTCCCTTCTCAGAGTGAGGCCCTCCAAAAGCAAAGAAGATACCCAGAGTTCACCCAGACACAAGGACTGTGAAAATTCAAGACAGTGCATGTAAAACTCTCAACGCACACAAAGCCTTCTTAAAGATGGGAAAAACAACATTCCACGACCAGCAAAGGTTGCCAGGTATCGTGTAGGGGCCAGAGCCCCGAGTTCCCTGCAAACTGGGACAGGGCTGATGGGCCCTTTGTGGGAGTCACCTCGTCACCCCAGGCCTCAGGCGGTGGTGTGCTTTGTTTGCAGCGGCAGGTCCAACCCGTTTCCCCGTGAGCCCTGCCGCTGGTGTTGGTGTGTGTGGGCAGCAGGCAGGGGACAGCGCTAGGCAGGCGGCTATCAGGGCCTCTCGTGTGAGCCCAGCACCCTACTTCCCCTAAATGTGGTGTCCAGAGCTCCGGGCTGGGAGTGGGGCAGGGGCCGCGGAGCCTGTTCTGCCCCAGCTGTGGTGAGGCTGCAAGGCCTTGGGCAGGTCACTCTCCCTCTCTGGGCTCTGGTTCCCATCAGTGCAGCGACAGGTTAGACACAGAAGTCCTTTGGTTATGCATTTGCTCCTCCAGGATTCCTGAAGGCCCCTCGGTAGGCAGGAAAAGTCTGGGGCTTCAGACCCAGGCCCCAACCTTCAACCCCACTTTGGACACTCTGACTTGGGGTATGAACAGGCCTACCAGGTAGGGTGTCTCTCTCGCAGCTTTCTCAGAATCAAGGCCCCGGGCTCTTGCCAAGTATTCCTGAGAGGGGCAGCGGTGTTCACAGTAGGGCCAGGATGCGTGGGCAACCTGCGGTCCCCCTACTACCCAGTCCGGAACCCTGAAGGTCGGGGGAGGCAGAACACGGGAGGAGGAGGGTGAGGACAAGGAGGGATTTTAGCTTTTCATGCAAAACAAGGGACCCTTTTCTGTCTTGACTGAAGCTGACCTGATGCTTCCTCTGGGGAGAAGGAGAGGCAGGACCCATCCTCCAGATTCCTCGGGAGCAGAAAGTGACCAGAGGTGGGCAAACTGGGTCTGAGGACTGAACCTGTTGCCGCACCAACATGATTCCCCACAGGGCTTCCGTCACTTCCTCCACAGCTGCGAGCCCGGGCTGGCCTGGCAGCCAGGGATGCGGAGGGCGCGGGGCTGGGTGCCATCACTCCTGTCCTAACAAACCCTGCGCCCCAGAGATTCCCGGAGCCCCTGGCCCAATCACTGTTCTCTCCTCTGCAGGCCTTTCCGACCGTTTCCACTGCCTGCACGGCCCTTCGCCTTTGTCTGCCTAAACACGCCAGGACCCTTCCAGGCCTCGCTGCGGCATGACCTCCTCCACGAAGCCCTCCCTCCCGCCCAGCAGAACCCACAGCACTAGCAGGTAGGCCAGGCTGGCCTTGGAGCGCTCACTCTCCACTGCAGTGGTTGGTTGCCTGCTCCCTGACTAGCCCGGGAACTCCCTGAGGGCAGGCCCTGGGTTCCATTCATCCCCAGGGGCTTGTGAAATCCTTGAGTGAAGCATTTGCCAAGTGCCCATGTTCACTGGGAGCTTCTGGGAACTTCACTCGATTCCTGGCTCTCAGGTCAGCCTTTTCCCACCTGCCCAGTAATGCCAAGATGAACAGTTGTAGTCAGAGTCCTGTCCCCAGTCGCCTCCTCCCACGCCCCTCTTCCTAATGTCCCCCCAGGAGTTCTCACGGGCCCCATCAAGGCGTCCCTGCACTCCTGTTCTCTCAGCCTGGGTCCCCTGGGGCTTACTGCTGACCTCCTGGACGGCTCCTTCCCTGTCCCTGGGATGGGTGCTGAGGCCACGCTCCTCTCCTCCCACCTCTGGCCCTATCAGGCCCCAGGGGCTGAAAGCAGGCCTGGCCCCCTGCCCTCGGTGTTCCCCGGAGTGGCTGGGTCCTCCGTGGCCCCCAAACGGGGGCTGCAGCAGTTCTGTGTCTGAACAGGTGTCCTGGATCTCCCCCAACGTGGGGGCTGAGGCCCTTGGTGGCAGCTGAGGAAGCCCAGGGCCAGGCCTGTGTTGGGCCAAGTGGCAGGCAAGGACGGGTGCGGTGGCAGGTAGGGGCTGGTCAGTCGCTGAGCACGGCCCCAGGGAGCTCGTTGGTCAGTGTGTGCCAGCGTTCGATCCGCTTGTCTTTGTTCTTCAGGCAGTCAAACCAGTGCTTCAGGCGCTCGCCCTTGGCGTTGATGCCCAGAACAACACCGCCTGCGGGAGGGGAGTGCAGAGGGCAGCCAGGGGCCTGGGGCCCATCCCTCCAGAGCCAGAGGTCCCCCTCACCACCTCAGGCTCCACGCTCCACGGCCAGACCGTCCACCTTGCCCACAGAGCTCTAAGAGTGGACCGTGGTCCTACCGCCCGGCCACACTCTCAGCCGCTCCCTGCCCCAGGTCAGGGCCCGGGGATCCCGCCCTTCTACTTACCCAGGCCCAGAGCAGGGCTGGGGCAGAGTGCAGGGGCACGTGTCAGGGGCCGAGGGTGGGGACAACAAAAGAGCAAGAGGCAGGGGAGCCCTCCTGTGCACACACCACCGCAGACTTGGGGCCACGAGGGCTCAGAGTCCAGCCGAGGCACTGACCCGCACCACCTCTCCCCTGCTCCACCTCGGACCCCTGTGTGACCCTGCAGGCCTCTCTCCGTCTTTGGGCTTGTCTCTTCCTTGGTCACACGGAGTCAGACTGGATCAGGTCTGAGGTCCCTCATGTGGGGGCAGGTGGTCTATGGCCTCAGATTTCCCCAGAGGCCAGGACGGAAGGGCTGTGGTCTGATTCAGGGCCACCGCCCTTCACTGAAGTCAGGACAGGCATGTGGCTGAATGGCAGTCTCGTCATGTCCTCTTACCAATGAAATCGTTGGATTTTCCAATGTCGTAATCCCAAACGGTGACCTCCAGGGTCTTCTTGGCCAGGTCCCCATGCTTAATCTCATAGCAGAACTCCTGGTGGCCAGAAGGGGAGAGTCACAGCTGACTTCACGTGGCCAGGAGGGCTCTGAGGCGTGGCGGGGGCACAGACCTAAGGGCGGGTGGGTGAGGGGAGGGTGGCCAGTGCCTGACGGTGGCGATGGCAGATTCTCAGTCAGCTCGCTCACGGGCGCCTGAGAGCCTGGCCGGGGTCCCGAGGGTCCCCTCGTCCCAACCACCCACCCCTTTTGTCACTGAGGCCTCTCCAGATTCCTGAGAGCCTCCTTATTGCCAAAGCAACTCACATTTCTCAGCCTTGCTGCACTTGACTTCTCCAGGGTCTAGCTCTGCTGATCACTCCCTTTGCGGAGTCCTGCCTCCCACTGGTTTCCACGGTGCTCTGATTGGTGGCGCCCCTCTCGCTCTCTGGGCGCGCCTCCACTGTCTGCCCCTGCGCTGCTCAGGCTCTGCCCGGGGCCCCTGTGCGGCTTGTCCTTCTCTCGCTCCTCGCCCGGCTCACATCCACCCGGCGCGTCCCCCACTCCCTCGCACCTCCCACTCCTGCTGCGGGGTTCCCCCGCTTTCAACACCACATCCAACTGGCCACAATCCTGTCAGTTCCACCATCTGAAGATCTTTCTAGGCTGCCCCTCCCCTCTGTTTGCAGCACCCTGGCCTGGTTCAGCCTGGCCAGAACCTGTACCCTGCTGCCCATGGTGGGGGTTGGGGGGGCTCGCCTGTCAGCCCTTCCCCACCCTCTTCCCGTCCTTCAAGCTGTGACCCTTGAGAACCCGGTCCCTCCTAGTCCCCTTGCCCTGGGAGAGAGGGAGACGACGTCCTGTGGCTTCGCCAGCCCCGTGTACCTCGTTGAACTCTGGGTTCAGGGTCTTCTTCTTTACTGCCGTCTTATGTTTGGATTTCTTGTCCACATCTGGCTTCAGGTACCTGGAATTATAACCAGTGGACGGGCAGGCAGAGGGTGGGGAGGCTGTGGGTACAGTGAGCCAGCAAGGCTCGGAGGAGCTTTTTGTCCTCGTGGGGGGGGGAGATTTATGGGCCCCCGCTCACCCTAATCATCAGAGTCCCCAGCACTACTTTGCGGCAATGGTGGTCGGTCGGTTCCAGCGGAAGGAACCAGCGGTTCCTTCGTCGCCTGGACTGCTGTTCACACAGCCTTTCCTGGAATTTACTTACCACGGAGCCCCTCGGTCCCTCGGGCAAAGAGGGCTTTCCTTGATTCTGCAAGTCCCATGTTCGCAAAGCTCATATTTCTCACCAGAAAATCATTTTAGTGGCATTTGTCTCTTGCTAGAGGTTATCTTTATTTTTTAGAGTAGATTTATTAAGATCTATAAGCTTCATCTCTCTAAAGTATAAAGTACAGTGGTTTCTAGTATGTTCCCGGAGCTGTGCAGCCATGGCCGCTGCCTCAGGGGAGCTCTGAGGGCAGATAAAGGCCTTTGTTTGGGGCAGTAACCGATGTTCCCCGAGGGGGAGGGAAGCCTGGCTTGCAGGTCACCGCCCCGCTGGCATGAGCTCCTTAGACTTTGATGTTTCCCTATGAGGCCCAGGGAGGTAGCGGGAACTGCCCAAGGTCACACAGCTGCTGGGCGCAGGGCTCGCGCACAGAAGCCAGGACAGGAGGCTCAGAACTCTCCTCTGCAGAGCTGCCCAGCCTGTCCTTGCACAGAGGACGGAGAAACAACTGCGAAGCCCCTGCCGAGGGTGCTCTGGGGGGAAGGACCGTGTCTGTCTCACCTGCCACCAGCTTCCTGGCACTCATCCCAGTGCCCGGCGCCAGGCGGTCAGTAAACACCTGTTGAACACGTTACCGAACTCTGGAAGTGAAATTACCCACCCAAAGCCATGCACCTGTCAAGTTTCTTCCTTCTTTTCACCAACTGGTCTTCCAGAAAGGCCATCCAGCTGACCTGCAATGCCCTTGACATAGCCGAACACCGTGACCTTGAAAACCCTCGCTGGGCAGGGCTGCCATTCAGAAATAAAGGGCAGATAACAGAGCTTCCCAGACAAGAGAAAACTAAAGGCGTTCATCACCACCAAACCATTGTTATATGAGATGTTAAAGGGGCTTATTTAAGAAAAAGATCAAAACTATGAACAATAAAATGGCAATAAATACATACCTGTCAACAACTGAATCTAAAAAACAGCAAACAAGAAGAACAGAGACAGAATCATGGATACAGAGAGCATTGTGATGGCTGCCAGATTGGGGGCCGGGGGGTGGTTTGGAGGGATGGGCGAAGAGGTGAGGGGATTAAGAAGTACAAATGGGTAGTTACAGAACAGCCATGGGATGTAAAACAGGAGGAAATGGGAGTAGCTAAAGATACCTCCCCTGAAATCATGGTAGAGCGAGAAGACTTCTTTGTTTCTTCCCTTAAATTAATAACAAGTTGGACAACTACCACTCACCAAAGGATCCCCTGCTTGACACACAAACATGCTTGAAAGCTTCATGCATCAGAACATCTGGCGGTGGGCACATTGGACTGGACAGGGGAGGCGGGACCAGTCGGGGACGGTGGCCACAGAGGCAGCGTGTCGCCCGCTGCAGCTCCGGCGTGTGGCAGCGAAGGCAAGTTAGGCCTCAGCTCACATTCGGCCCAGAGTGTAACAGGGGCGGGAGCAGTGCTCCCCCAGGAACAGGCGTCGTTCTGCCCACGTCCCGTCAAGGCAGACCCTGGTAGAGGTGGCTGGGAAGCCTCAGCACAGCAGTGCCAGCAGCCATTGCTGGCAGGGGCTGGAAATGCCGTCACGGAGAAAGATAATCCGTGTTCATGGGTTAGAAGAATTAACATTATTAAATGGCCACATTACCTGAAGCAATCTACAGGCTTAATGTAATCCTTATCAAAAACCTAATGGCACTTTTCAAAGAGATAGAACAAAAATTCTTCAAATCCACAAAAGACCCTGAATAGTCAAAACAATCCTGAGAAAAAAGAATAAAGCCAGAGGTACCACACTACCTGACTTCAAACCATTCTACAAAGCTACAGTAATCAAAACAGTATAGTACTGGCAGGAAAACAGATACACAGACCAATGGAACAGAATTGAGAGCCCAGAAATAAAGCCACACATATGTGGGCAACTAATTTTTGAATAAGTAACCACAAACATACAAAGGAAAGTCTCTTCAATAAATGGCGTTGAAAGAACTGGAGAGTCACATGCAAGGGAATGAAACCAGACGTATCTGGCACCACACATGAAAATTAACTCGAAACGGATTAAAGACCTGAATAGAAGACCTGAAACAACAAAATACACGGAGGAAAACACACGCACTAAACTTACGGACCTTGGTCTCAGAGGGGTTTTTGTGAACTTGATCCGAAAGGAAAGGGAAGTAGAAGCAAAAGTGAACAAATGGGATTACATCAAACCAAAAAGCACCTGCACAGCAAAGAATCCATCCACCAAACAAAACGGCAACCAAGCGAATGGAAGAAGAGATTTGCAGATGATCCCTCCAAGAAGGGCCTAACATCCAAAATACATAAAGAACTCATTCAACTCAACAAAAAAAACCTGGATTAAGAAATGGGCAGAGGATCTGAACAGACACTTTTCCAAGAAGACACACACAGATGCATGTTCACGCTCAACATCACTAATCATCAGGACATGAAAATCGAAACCTCGCGAGACACCACCTCACCCCACTCGAGAGGCTGCCACCAGCAAGACGGCAAACGCTTTGGGAGGATGTAAAGCCGAGGGGACTGTCGCACGCCACCGCTGGGGATGGAAACGGTGCGGCCTCTGGACCGCAGTATGGAGGCTCCTCAAACAGTGAAAAACAGAGCTACTACATGACCCAGCAATCCCTCTTCTGGGTATCGACCCCCCAAAACCGAAACCATGTACCCGTAAAGACGCACACTCCTGTGTGCACTGCAGCGTTTTATACAAAGGCCGAGATGTGGAGACAACCTGCATGTCCTTCAGTGGATGACTGGATGAAGCATATTTGATATAAATACATGTGTATATATAATGGAATACTACTCAGCCATAAAAAAGAAAAGGCTGAAACCTCGCTGTTGATGACAACATGGAAGGCTGTTGGGAGTATTGTGCTAAGTGACGTGAGTCCTAAGGCAAAGGACAAGAATGGTGTGAGTTCACTCATATGTGGGACACAGAACAAACTCACAGACACAGCAGAATGGCGGGCACCAGAGGGGAAGGGGGTACATGACAAGGTGACGGATGGAGATGAGACGAGACCCCAGGTGGGGAGCGCGCAGCAGAGCAAACAGACCGCGTTACAAAGTCAAACCTCAAATGTATGTAACGCTACTAACGAGCGCCACCCCACTAACTTAACACTACAGATCCCTTGCTAGTCTGAAAGGCAGGAAGTGCTGTCTCACTGTTGGCTTTACTTTGTACTTATTAGTGTTGGGGTTGTGATTTTCATTACATAAATAATACTGGTTCATTGTCAAAACTCTACAAAAGTACGCGTTGATGAAAGCTGGGGGTGGAGGGGAAAGAAATGAAGACGTGTGTCCACACAGAGCCCCGTCCTCTGGCTGCGTCACACAGTCACCCCCAGCCTGGAGACAGACCACAGGCACTGCAGCGGGCGGCCTGTCCGATGGCTGGCCGCGAGACCAGACGGGCCCAGCGGCGGCCCGAGTGCCCAGCGGGCTGACCCTCCAGGGCACTGTGCCACGTGAGAGACGCGCCGAACGGCAGCCTCGATGAGAAATGCCGGAAGCGGGGAGACTATGGGACGGAAAACAAGCCGGGGGTGCCTGGGCTGGGGCACTCTGAGAGCAGCATCTACATCTCGGCTGTGGCGTGGGTGACGCTCGCTGCGTGTGGAGTACGCTTTGATACACCTGACGTTTGAAACTGGGGTTCCCTTGAGCGCCCCACCCAGGTATGGGAACTGTCTTCAGTTCCTTACAAGCTTCCCTACGCTTGTTTGACCTTTCGGCTGTTCACTGGTGCTTCGTTTTCTGACCTGTCCTCAGCCTCTTTGCTTTGGGTGTGAGGAGAAAGGCCAGGGGAGCCCCACCCAGTGGGAGCGGCGCCCACCCCTGTTTAGGAGTCCCCTGAAGGAAAGCTCTTCCAGGATCCCCACGTCCTCAAGACTGCATGGCCATGTCTACCCAGTGACCCCTCACCAGGACCCCTGGCGGCCACCAGCCGCAGGGCCCCCAGCCACGAACAGCTCCCCTAGGGACCATCCTCTGTCCTGCCTCCAGCCTCTGCTGTCCCCTCTGCCTGGAGCTCCCCGCCACCTCCCCTCCGCGCTCCAGGGAGCCCCGGAGTACAACCTGCGTGGGCCAGGAGCGGGCCTGGCAACGCCCCGGACACCTGGCCCTGGCTCTCAGGACTCGTGAGTCTCCTGAGCTCCCTCAGTTGCCCAGGTGGAGCGAGGAGGCAGTGACAGCAGTGACGTGCGGGGACCCCTGGGAGGGTCGGAGGAGGCCTGGCCCACCCTGCACACAGCAGTTACTCAGTACACAGCAGTGACAGTTATCACCAGCATGGTGCCCTGGTGCTGGCTCTCATACTCTGAAAAGCTGGACCGGGGGTCAATTTTCAGCCTGGGGAAACCGAGGCACATGTCATCGGGGTGAGGTGTATAAAAATAAGGGTGCCGATAAAAGGCCTTGGTCCACGTAGCTCTGCACCTACCCCTGGCGCTTCCCTGGCTGAGTCTCCTCTCAGTTCACAGGTGCCCTCTCTCGGGGCACAGGTCCCGGCGCGGGTTGTACCAGCCGAGACCTTGCTTTCTGGATAACCCAGCAGAGAGCCCTGGAGTTCCTGTCACCCTGGCAAGCAGCCACCGAGCCTGACTTTAAAACATCGTGGCATTCCGCTTCAGACTGTATCTCCTGCCGTAAGTGAACTCCAGCAGTTCCGGTACAGGCGGTGGCACCTTGCTCCCCTTTCCAGCTTCTGTCCTCCTCAGGCCACCCCCTGGGGCCGGGGCCCTGGCCAATGTGACTCGGTTGGAGTGTTGTCCTGTGAACCGAAAGGCTGGGGTTCAATTCCTGGTCAGGGTACGTGCCTGGGTTGTGGGTTCGATCTCCAGTCAGGGTGTGAGCAAGAGGCAACCGATTGACGTTCCTCTCCCTCTTTCTCCCTCCCCTGTCCCCTCTCTCCAAAATCAATGAGCATGTCCTCAGGTGAGGATTAAAAAAAAGTAAAAAATGGCCAGAAACAGTATCAGTGTGTATACCGTTCTGCAGTTTGCTTTTGGGCTCAGCGTGTTTTGGGTAGCTGTCCATGCTAATCCTTCTAGTCCTAATTATTCATTTTTATCTGCACGGTGCCCATTCTACCCATTCTATGCCACATGCTGTGAAGCTGGGCCTCAGCTGACGAATGCTTGTCTATTTCCAGGTTATCACTGCGAGGAGCAGGGCTGCAGCAACAGCTTCCACCAGGCATGGGTCTCCAGGATACAAAGAAGGGGAAGGACGCAGCCACAGGCGCACCACTTCCTACTTTACTGGAACTGCAGACTTTCCCACCAATGGTCATAGATTGTCCTGTTTGTCTTCGACTGGTTACAGCCCTTCACTGCGCGGGGGCGGGGGGGGGGGGGCGGTCCACTGGTTTTGCTAATGGCTGACGTCAGGGCCCGATTCCTTGTTGTTTTTTATGTGGAAAACGAGTAGCCCCTGATCTTCCCCAGGGGTCCTGGTCAGCTCACCATTACACCTGGGTGCTGCCCTTGGAGCCTGGTGGCATTGGATTTAAAAAAAATAACAGCTTTACTGAGATGTAATTCATGGGCTGTGCATTGCACCCTCCTCAAGCGCGTGTAATTCAGCGGTTTCTAGTCATTCCCCAAGCTGCGCAGCCACGGTCACAGCTCTGCAGCATTTCCATCGCCCCGGGAAGAAACCCCACCCCGTCAGCGGGCACCCCCATCTCCCCCAAACTCCCCGGCCCCTGCCAACCACTCGTCTGCTCTCTGTCGCTGTGGATTTGCCTGTTGGGACACGCCAGGACACGGAACCACACTGTGCGTGGCCTTTGGGACCGGCTTCTCTCACTCAGCATCATGTTCGTAGGTTCACCCCTGCTGCAGCGCGAAGCCGCGTTTCGCTCCTTCTTCCGGCCAATGTCCCACGGAGTGAGCCGGCCGCATTTTGCTAATTGAGCAGCTGGCGGACTTTCAGGCCATTCCCACTTTGCCAGTGCTGCTATGAAGTCGAGTACACGGTTGTGCGGGGACACGGCTTTCAGTTCTTTCGGGTACGTGCCGAGCAGTGGAACGGCTGGGCCGTGTGGAAACTCCAGGCCCCACCTTTTGAGCAACTGCCAGACTGTTTTCCAAGGTGCACCATTTCTGTTGTCTCATTTAAAAAGTGACAGAAATATGAGTGACCAGTGGGAAGGGGAAGGCAGAATGGTGCCATGTGGCAGCACGGGCCTCCCCGTGGCCTCTGTGTGACCTTGGACCTCTCGGCGCCCCTCAGGCCGGGTCCAGCCCACCCCTCTGCTCCTCTGAGCGAAGAGGAGCACGTCCTGTCTGCTGGGCCAGATCCCCGCCACGTCCCGCCTTCGGGACAGCCCCACTGTGAATGCAGACTAACATCCATCTTGGTTTGTGGGGGGCCCGAAGCACCGATGGTGGTCACCGTGACGCCTGCTTCACCCATCCCTACCTGAAGGGCCACCAGCTCCTGCCTGTGTCTCAGCACTAGCGTCACAGCCTCTGGGCACAGGTTCATGACTCAGGGGCCCAGGTCCGCTTGCACGGCCCCGAGTCAGCGTCTCTCCCCGGTGCCACCACAGGCCCCTGCTGGTAGGGCTGGGTGCACCCTACGTGCACCTGTGGCACCAGCGCAGGGCTGGGCAGGCGTGGGCAGCACCAAGTCCACCGCAGAGCTCTTCACCGGATCTCCTGGCCTCTTGGCACAGGCTGCCCCCTCCCGCCCCTCCCGTAATCTGCTGTGGCCCCTCCTGGGCCCTGCCGTCATGGGGAAGCCTAAGTGGGGCATCAGCAGATAACTACTCTCTATCTGTGTGACCCTGGGAAGCCACTCAACTTCCACAGGCCTCAGTTTCCTCATCTGTGAAATGGGGCTGGGTAGACTTAACCCGTGGAGTTGCCAAAGGAGCACAGAACAGAATTTGGCCTGTGGCACTGTGCCCGCTCTCTGTGCTGGCCCCACGAACTACTGACTTTGTCACATGGGCCTCCTGTCCCCCGAGGTAACTGGAGGAGGAGGTAGCCGGCCTGGCCGCACACTCACGTTTTCACGTAGGGATCCGAGTAGCCGTTGGCGTCCATGGCAGCCAGGTGTGCGCAGCGCACAATGCCGACCAGCAGGCCCTGCTTCTGCGAGCTGTACTTGAGGGAGATGAGGATGCGGCCCCGTTCCTCCAGGGACTTGTCTTCCGTCTTGTCCACCTGTGGGCGGGCAGTCACTGGGCTGTGCTCCCCTGCTCCCACCCCTTCCCTCAGCCACCAGCCCCCAAGGCCATCCACGGGCCCAGAACAGATGGAGCAGGTGCTTCCCAGAGCCTCTCAGGGTTCAGGGGTGGCCCCCTTGGGGAGAACATGGAAGACAAAGCTTTGACACATTCCCAAGCCCAGGGAGAGCCAGGAGGCCGGTGGGGGCCGCCCAGGCCTCTGCCCGCCTCTGGGATCAGACCTCGGCTCTAGGCCGCGATGTCTGGCTTCCCCACCGCAGCCGCCTGACGCTTCTCCACTCCTCGCCCTCTTGAGATCACCTGTTCCCACATTCTGGCTGCTGCTCACATGGACCCCTCTCCTGCACCCTCTGTCCATCCGCACGTACCCAGCTGGAGCCCCAGGGCTCCCAAGGGTCCCTCTGCCAGGCTCCTCTCCCACAGTCTCAGCCATGTCCCTTTGCCCACAACTGCGCTCTGCCTGTCGCTAAAGGGATGCCCCACACGGGCCCTGGTCGGCAGGGGCCACGCCCACACCTCCTCGGAGATGGGAGTCCTGTGAAGGGAAGGATCACCTTCTCCAACGCCCACGCCCAGAGCGGACATGGCTAATCGATCACAGCACGCACCCTGTGCTCAAACGCAGCCTCAGCATCTTTCGCAGCACGGTGTCCAGGCGGACTGGGGTGTGGACCAGGTGGGTGTCCGCTACCTGTCTGCCCCTTGGTCCTGGGGCCTCACTGAACCATGGCTCTGGTGCTAGTTTGTGTGATGTGTGAAAGTTAAGCAAAATAAATGAGCATGGATATTTTCAGTTGTTTTTTGGGGGGTGGTATAAGTGCTTTGGGTCATTTCATATGAAGACCATGAAACTAGTTTATTGCTCAGTACTTACTGAGAACAGATCAGTTCTCAGACGATGTCAAATCTAAGATGTAGCATCAAAATGTGTTTTTCTGCCAGAGTGGCCCATTCCCATGGTGACCTCGTGTCCCTGAATCCAGACTGACGAGTCCCTAGCAGAACCCCAGTAACGCCCATCTACGCACACAAACACACCCTCACACATGCAGTCCACTCGTGCACATGCAGACACGCTCACACACAGTGCTCTCACACACGGCTCACACGTGCACCCCCACACGCAGGTGCTGCTTTATGCTGGGGATCAAATCCCAGGCACACAAGTACAGTAGGAGTTGATGTTGCCTTTTATAAGTGGCAAAGATCGTTTGGGAAAACTGGGTTACCTGTGGTTAGTGACTAATAATAAAACAAAAAAGGTCATTCTCATCACACGGATGTCTGTGAGTGGGAGAGAACATGACAAGGGAATAGCATCCGATCAAGTTATGCAAAAAGACAGCGCTGGGGTCCTGGCAGGGAGCACTGGCCTCCGGGCAGCTTGTTCCCGGGGCTTGACCGTCTGTCCCAGGGCTCAGGCCCCGCATATGGGGCACAGCCACTGGGCTCTGTCCTCTCTCGCTGTCCCCTTGCCCTTTGGGGGCACTGTCCCAGGAAGGGGATCATACCCTGGGCACTGGGCTGTCAGCGGTCACGGATTCTTAGGACCCTGGGGCCTCCTGGACAAACCCCCGCAGCCCTTGAACTGGGTGCAGGCGAGGTCTCCGTCAGAGGGGAGGTGGGGTGGGGAGACAACCGGACCCGAGGCCCTGGGAGGGCTCAGCTGTTGCAGCCGGCCTGGGGGCAGAATTGGCTTTGACATCATTTTCAAACAATTGCAATTTCGAGGAAAGAATTATTTTCTGTCTCCTCTGGGCATCTCACAGGCACCTCATGCCTAACATGTTCCAGTTGAGTTCCCGTGTCCCCAGCTGCTCCTCCCAAGGTCCTCTGCATCCCAGTTAACGACTCTCGGTTCTCAGGGTGCGCGGCCCCCACTCGCAGGACGCAGACCTGCCGCACACTCACCCAGGTGCTGCTGCGCCCGCCCAGCCAGGCTCTCCTCCTCCTCCTCACCGCTCTCCCCGCTCCCGCCCTCCTCTGCCAGTCTGAGCCCAGGGGCCCTGGTAAGATATCGCCAGCTGCCCGAGCCCTTGCCTAGCCTGTCTCACTCAGGGCGAAGGCCTGAGTCCTTCCCAGCTCCTCCACCACCCAACCTCTGCTCTGCTCCCCTCTTCTTCTTCGCGGCAGACAGTGGGCTTCTTGCCTGTGCCTCCAGCAGGCTGGGCACTTGTCATACAGGGCTTTGCACCTGCTGTTCCCTCCGCCTGGAATACTCCAGCTCAGGGGAGTGCTTCCCCAGCACACGTGTAACCCTCAGCCCCTCCTGTGCTGTCCTTCTTGGCCTTTGATCGTCGTGACACAGGATCTGAACGAGTGACTTAACCCGTTTTGGGTCTGTCTCCTGCTCAGGTTCCATGGGAGCAGGGATTTCTATCTCCCCAGCACCTGCAGCCATGCCAGGCACAGAGTAGGTGCTCAATAAATGCGGCTGGCCCTGAGCTCCGAGCAGGGAGGGCGCTGCGGCCCACTCACCGGCAGCTGCTTCTCCAGGCAGATGCTGAACGTCTTGGTGTGGTTGGGTTTCAGCTTCTTCAGGGGCACCCGCGTCTCCCCGATGAACTCGTTGTGGCGGAATTTGTCCTCATCGCACACGGAGATCCTGCAGGGCAAGGGCACAGCCAGCTTTCAGGCACACCGGGCGCGCTCCGCTTCCACAGTCGGTGGGGACTGGCGCGCGGTGGGCGAGGAGTGGATAAGGCTAGGGCGGGCGCGCGGCGGGGGAGCCCGTGGCCCAGGGCCCTCACCCACCGCAGGGTCTTCCGAATCATGTCCTCGTCCGTGATCCCGTAGTAAGTAAGGGTCTCGTTCCACGTGGGGTTCAGAGTGTTTCGGAGGGTTTTTGTTCTGAGCTTATTCGCCTGCAGAGAGCAGAAAAACGATCCCATGAGCGTGAAGGAGTGCGGTGCGTGGGTGGAAGAAGACCACGCCCCCACCTCCGCCCCCACCCCACCTGTGAGCAAAGCAGAATTAAGGTCGTTAACCAGCAGCCTTTAAAACGGGGGGGGGGGGGGGGGGGGTATCTCTATCTCGGCGATCTGGGTGGGCCCAGGGCAATCACCAGGGCCTCGAAGGCGGAAGAGGCAGGAGAGCTGGCAGGAGCCGGGAGGAGGGAAGAGGCGAGAGTAGCGCCCTTGCTGGCTTTGAAGACGGGAGATGGGCGGCCTGTCCCCTGGAGGGATGGGACACGGCTTCTCGCGCAGAGCCTCCAGAAGGGACCCCAGCCCTGTCACACGTGGGTTTAGCCCAGTGGGACCGATGGCAGACTTCCAAGCTACAGAACTGGAAGGTAAGAAATGTGTGCGGTTGGAGGTACCAGGTGCTCCTGCAGTCCTGGGGGCCTCAGACCGGAGGTTCCCTGCCCAGGGGTGTGTGTGGGTGCGAGTGGAGGTAGTGTGTGTGGGGGTGTGGGTGTGTGTGGGGTGGGTTCTGCAGGAGACGGTCTGGGTGGGGGGCTGCTGGGAAGCCTGTTGGACTGGACTCTCCCTCACACCTCCTTGCCTTTTCCCGGGTTGTGCCCTCCGCCTGGAATGTCACCTTCCCTAGAGAATGCCTGTGGGGTGGACCAAGCTGCCACGGCACCTCCAGGCCTTCCGCTGTGCTTCTGCTGACCTGGGTTCTGGCACGCCAGGCCCAGGCCGGGGGCAGACGGGCCTGGGTTCAAAGCCCAGCTCCGGCCCTCACAGAAGCTCCATGGAGCTCAGTGCCTTATCGCCCTCCGTGCTAGGTTCCCACGGCAAGCGAGGCGTCACGGCAGCTCTCTCCCAGCACTGCTTCAGGGAACTCCCTTAGCAGGAGACTTTTTAAACCGCCCACTTGAAACATCCTGTGGGAGTTCCCACAACTCAGCCTCCAGACACTGCATGCTAGGTCCCAGGAGTCTAGGGACTATGGCCACTGAGCTCCTGAGTGGGGCACGTCCCCTGGTCCCAAGGCCCTCAGCCCACAAGTTCCAAGGGCAGCAGGATGATATGGAGGCCTGCAGTGGGGAGCCCTGCAGTGGGGAGCCCAGCGCTGCAGGGCCACTGTCATTTCTCCCACGGCCCTGCCCTCCCAGACTTTGGGTGGTTCTCCCGGGTGGGGGTGAGCCTCGGCCCTTCACACTGGTCCGAGGGTTTGAGCCTCAGCGTTGGCTCAGGCCCCGTGGGCACTCAGCTGTGGGCAGGATGCCTAGCTGGCCTGGGAGAGTCCCCCAGTGGCCAGGGAGGCTCTCTGCCCAGAGGGCGCTCCCATGAACAGCTCTTCCTCCCTTTCAGGCCACTTGAGGGCCCGGAAGGAGTTCCCTCACTCTTGACTTCAGAGAACGAGGCCAGGACAAGGACACCAGCCACAGGGCTGCGCTGCTCACACTCCCGTGTCCAGTGTCCCGCGTGCCCCCGCATTCCCACTGGTTTCTACTGGGAAACAAAACTGCTGGTCAGTAGTCGAGTCCCCCCTTGACATGGGGTCTGCACAGCTCACTCCTTGAGATGTCTGTGGGCCCCAGGGCAGGGGCAAGACCCAAATCTGAACAGCGGATGTGACCTTCCCTTCCATGAGATGTAAAACGAAACAACGCTGAGCTGTAAGGCACATGAGAGAGAGTCTAAGGAAGAGCTGGTCTCCCAGGGCTGAGGGTCACCTTGGTGTTTTTGTTTCATAGCCAATTTTACTAAAAATTTTTTCTCTCTTTTCCCAGATGCACCGTGTGCTTGATCTGCCTGCTGGGTCTGCCTGCTGGCATGGGGACGGTCCTGTGGACAGACAGACTGGGCAGGCGCTGTCCACCGAACCCCCGGTGGACTATCACAGAGCAGTCCCTCAACATGCTAAAGGCTCTGACAAGGCCTGCAGTAAAGAAACCTGGTTAACGATGTTTTCCCATGTTATCTGACCACAGAAGTCTTTTATTTATTTATTTTTAATTTTCATCCTAGGATATGTTTTTTTTAAAGAGTTTATTTATTTTTAGAGAGGGGAAGGGAGAGAGAAAGAGAGGGAGAGAAACATTAATATGTGGTTGCCTCTCGCACGCCTCCTACTAGGGACCTGGCCTGCAACCCAGGCATGTGCCCTGACTGGGAATTGAACTGGCGACCCTTTGATTCACAGGCCAGCGCTCAATCCACTGAGCCACAGCAGCCAGAGCAGGATATGTTTTTATTGACTTTAGAGAGAGAGGAAAGGGGTGGGGAGAAAGAGAGAGAGACAGAAATATCGATGTGAGACAGAAACATTGCCTCCTATATGTGCCCTGACCCGGAATTGAACCTGCAACCTCTTGGTGTACAGGATGATGCTCCAACCAACTGAGCCATCCGGCCAAGGCAGAACCCTTTAAAAACATAATATTAACCTCCAGCTAAGACTGCTCCTTATGAAATGCTGGCCTGGAAGTTCTCTGGAGAGTTTTGCCAGCTCAGCAGGCAGGCAGTGTGGACCTTAGGTCCCTGGAAGGTCTGGAGGTTGTGGGACTGACTGGGTGCTCAGGTGGGGCTGAATGGCTGAGGTCCCATCAGCTTGCTTGGGCTCTGAGGCAGGTGTGAGAGCCATGGGCCTCCCTGGGCGCCCCAAGCCCAGCCTGGGCCCTGCCACAGTGGGCAGACTCCTCACCTTACTGGCTCCGGGCAGCAGGTGCAGCTTGACGTAGGGGTCCGCCAGCCCGTTGTGGTCCATCGGCTTCAGGCCCTGAACAGAGAACAGCAAAGGCTGTGAACTGGGGGTCAGGGACACAGAGCCGCCAGGGCCTCCGGGCAGCTGGGTCAGCACGCATCCCTTGTCTCCTAGGCCACCTGGCTCGGTCGTTCATGACCCTCTTCACTGAAGCTCCCTGGTGCCGCACTCTGAGAGGGGCAGCGAAGGGGCTCAGTGCTGGCGTGATCTCCTCCACCCCCGACTGTCCCGGCCCAGGGCAGGCATGGGGCGCTTGTCAGAGCAGCCCCTCTCCTCCTCTCCCCCTTACCGTGGAGGCCGGCTGGTGGGGGCCGGGGGCTCACCTTTCTCTGAGCGAGGCCTTCGTCACCCGGCTTTGGTCAGGTCCCTTCTCCTTCCTGTATCCCCTCCCCCCACCTCTCCAAACAAAACTTCCCTCACTGACCCCAACCCACAGGACCCCCTGTCCGTCCATCCGCATGTGTCTCTCTGCAGCTGTAGAAAAACGGTCTATGTCCTGGAGTCCAGGCTCAATTTCTCCCTGCATTTGCTGCAGCTCCCGGCCCGGCCGCGTCTGTGGAGGCCACACAGCTGGCTGGCCCGTCGGAGGGTCCCTCCACAAGGTGGCATCCCTCACTCTCAGAACAACCGGTGTGCCCAGCCGGGGAACCAGCGGACCCACAAACAGACAGGGCTTAGCGGACCTCACGCCTGCTCTTGTTTCTGAAAATTGTACTTTTTTTCTTCTGCGATGGCGCACAAGGACATAGAGAGGCAGCTGTGGCGTGTGTAAGCTGAGCTGACAACCCCGTGACGTCACTCAGAGGTGAACTAGTCGGCTGCCCATGACCAGGCCCACCTCCCAGGGGAGCTGAGGCTCTTTTCCTGCCCCTGCCCCCACCCCGGTTTAAAGGAGCTCCCAGGTGGGCACCTCCAACCACCCACTGCTCTGCTTCTGTGAGGGGCACCCAGGTTGCAAAGCCAGGCTGGCCCGGTTGGGCAGCTCCTGCACTCATGAGTTGGGTAAGGGAAGGAGTTCCTTGGTCTCCTGAGCCTCAGCTTCACCATCTGTAAAAGGGGTTAACAGTCCTCACTTCCCAGGGCTGGAGTGCAAGTTGAGGAGGTAATGCTGACCAAGGGCCTGGACACCAGGGGGCTCGCTCCCCTTTCCCTACATGCTAGCCCCCTGGGAAGAAGCCAGAGAAGTGGCTGAGGGCGGGGGTGGGGTACCTGAGCTCTGCCCTGCTCTGCGGGGCGGCTCTGGATGAGGCTGGGCTCAGAGGCCCCGTGTGCACCACGGCAGTGAGGCAGCCCTCCGGAACGCACGTCCCTCTCCCAGCCTCTTGCCTGCTCCCACAAAGTGCCCAGACGGGCGGTCTGCCAGTTTTCTTAGCTCCTCTGTGGATGTGAGGGCCCTCGTGTCCATGTGCACGTGGGTGGGCGCCTGCTGCCTGGCACCGTGCTCCAGGGCAGCATCGGTCACTTGATCATCTGATGCTCATGGCCACATCGGTGGGCTGCCTAACCCTGTTGTACAGGTGAGCAAACTGAGGCTGCTCTGCTTACCCAGCGGAAGGGCATCTGGCCTTCTCCCAGAGTCCCCTGAGGGGGTGGCCTCCTCTGCTGTCAGCCCTGCTTCAGCTTTCCGAACCCCGGGGCTCCTCCCCAAACCCTTGCCGAGAGCCCCGGCTCCTCCCATGCCTGCACCTCCCCCTCCTCTGCCGAACTGGATCTAAGCAGGGAATGACCTGGGGAATGGGGGAGCTGCCGTGGCTTGGGGTCCTCCCATCCCCACCTCAAATGCCTCAAGTGACACATCCCTAAATGAACACACACATGTGCACACACAGGCGCCCAGAGACCTGTATGTGCACACACATGTCTGCACCCCGCCACACCTGCACAGGCCCTCTGGGGCCCAGGTCAGGAAGGTGGGGCGCCCAGCACAGGAGGGCCCTGTGTCTGGGGTGGGAGGACAAGGAATGGCTCCGGTCAGAGTGACCGGGCAGCCAGTGCCCATTCCGTCCCCAGGCCTGGACAACCTGTATGAAGCTTGGTCTGTTTGCACTTTGCCATCTGCCCTCCACCTTGGCGTAGCTGCGGGTCACAGGGTTCTCAGCCCGTACCGGGGCAGGTCTGGAGCCCTGGCCATGCCAGGTTGGGCGCGCTCCGCACCGCTGCCCGAATAGCTTCCAGAGGACAGAGCGGGGTTGGGATGTCACGTGCAGGCCTCTGGGTGCCCAACAGGCCGGCCCTCACCCCTGCCGGCCCTCACCCCTGCCCTGGCAGTCCAGGTGTGGGGCCCAAGCTGGGAGGGGCCCAGCCGGGGCAGCAGCAGGCAGCCTGTCCCTCCCGGTGGGTGGGAGGGAGGGCAGAGAAGCTCGCAGGCTGGGGGACTGGGGGCGGTGTGCAGGGTTGGGAGGGTCTGGGCCCAGGCCCTTTGACTCTACTGGGAGGTCCTACTGGGAGGTCCTACTAGGTTGCACCGCCGCCCTTACCTTTCGAGAGAACATCAACTTGGGCACCTTCCTCCCCGAGGAAGCGATGTGTGGGGGCACGAAGGGAACAGCGTGGCTGAGAACACAGCGCTGGCGTGTGCCGGCCCAGTGGGCAGCGCCACCCCCAGCCCTGACCCAGAGAGCAAGGCTCAGGCCCTGAGTCCAGGAGATGAATCTCCTGCCCGGAGTGGCCTCGGCGTCCAGAGTGGGACAGTGGCACCCTTCCCGCCCTCAACAGCCCCGCCCCAGCTGTGGGGGCCTGTGTCCCCTGAGAGCCTTGCTCAGGTCTCTACCCTCTGGTTCCCTCCCCTTTCTCCGACTCTGCTCCTTCCCCCACACTTCCGTCTGAGGGCTTTTTAGGGCAGCTGAGATGATTTAGACAAAAATTCCCTCCAGGCCCTGCTCCCACACAGCCCAAACACCAGGAAATGGGCAGGGAAGGGGGGATTGGCCTGCCGCCCTGAGTCCCTCCTCCAGGACCCTGGGCCTGGGGATGGAGAGCCCCGGGGCCTACCTTGGCCTTGCTGATGGTGCAGTGCAGGGCGTTGTTCTCCTGGTCATAGAGGAGGCTGAAGTCCAGCGTGCCCAGGGCGGCTGCAGACAAAGGGGGGCTCAGGTCACCCACCTCTGTGAAGCTGGACGGGGTGCCGGTGCCACAGTGACCGCCACCAGCGAGGCACCTACTGCTCATCAATCCCTCCACCCAGCTTCCCAAGCCTGGGAAGTGAGCGGTGTTCTCCCCACTTTCTGGATGAGGGGCTGAGGCTTAGAGAGGCTAGGTCAGTGGCCCCTGGTCCCCGTGAGTGAAGGCCCAAGAGAGAGACCCGGGCCCCGGAACCCTGCAGTGCGTTGCCAGCACTGGGGCCGGCCCCGTGCGGCACCGCGTGTGCTGTCTTCTCCTGCCCTCCTGGAGCGCCCGACCCTCTGGCCTCAGTCTCGGTGCCCCTCACGCGCCAGGTGTCACAGGGTCCTGTGAGGAGGCAGAGGAGACGAGGCTTTGCCAGGCTGCAGGCCTGGCCCGCTGACTGCCTGGTCCACTCGCCCGCCTCCCAGCCACACTCAGGGTGCGGCTCCCCGGTCTCTGGCCCCTCGGGGGCCTGGGCAGGCTCTGCGGAGCCAGCTGGGTCCTCATTCTGTCACCCCCAGGCCCCGTAAGGGCAGTGGGGGACTCCCAAGGGCTAGGCAGGGAATGCGGCAATAATTGGGTGCAGCTGCCACCCTCGGGGGCAATCGCACATGGCAGCTGTGGCCTCCGGTGTCCACGTGGCTCCTGGCATGAAGATGAGAGCCGTGGTGGCGGCAGACCTGGGGCGAGTCTCTGGACAGCAAGCGCACATTTGCAGGAGGTCTTTAGAAGCCCAGATTCTGCTCGAAGCCTCCTGGGCCGGTCAACTGGTTCCTTCCTTCCTTCCTTCCTTCCTTCCTTCCTTCCTTCCTTCCTTCCTTCCTTCCTTCCTCCCTCCCTCCCTTCCTTCCCATATGTCTGTCATATGCAGACTCTAGGGATGAAGATAATAAGGCTTGGTTTCTGCCCCAAGGAAAGCACAGCTCAATAGGAGTAACAGATGAAAAGAATTTGCTGTAACAGAGTCTGCTGGGCCAGGAGTGATGGGGGGTGCCTGGCCTTCATGTGAATTGCAGCCCTCAGGGAAGGCTTCCTGGAGGAGGTGATGCCTGAAGGCTGAATAGGAGTTGGCCATTGCACAGCGGGGCTGGGGAAGGGGCAGCCAACCACAGGCCAACAAGAGGGTGGGGGGCAGAGTGGCGGGAGTGATGCTGGGGGAGGACCACACGCACCGTGGGCCCAGCCACACCCACCCGTTCACATCTGAACCACACAGATGCCTTCTCACTGTGACAAGGGCGGAGCTGAGTGGGTATCTCAGGGACCATACTGCCCCCAGGTCCCGGGCTCATATAGAGGCCTGGGCCTGGCAAAGTTTGGGGGCCTGCAGAGAAACGGGCAAATTAAGGCCGGGTCACTGGAGCTGCCCTTCATTCTGAGGTGATGGCGCGTCATCTGTGTCTTGCTCCCCAACTTCTAACACAGGACAGGGCACACAGCCTGCGTCTCTGTCCTTGCCTGGGGGCACATGACCCTGGGTTCAAATCCCGGCTCTGTACTTCCTTGCTGTGTGACCTCTGGCAGCTTACCTAGCCTCTCCCTGCCTCAGTTTCCTCCGCAAGATGGAGACACCAGAGTACCCACGTCACAGCATCCTGCTGTAAAACAGGCCTGCGGTACAGAAAGCGCTCGAGAGATAATTATAGAAGGAGCAGATCCATTTTGGTGACTTTTCTAGATAACTGTACTTGCCCCTCTGAGACACCTTCCGGGATGAACTCGCTCCAAACTGGATCACTCCCCTCCCAGGCTGTGTGAGTAGCACAGGCAACTGTCGCTTACACTTTTCTGGGTAACCTGAGTCACTGCTGTGATAACAATTACTGCTCTGTGTCACAGCCGTGGCACAGACAGGAAATGGGGTGTGGGACGAGCCCCCCACCAGGCGACCCCTCGTTTTCCTCATTCTCTGCCTCCTGCTTTGCCAGCAGCTTGAAACTCCTGAGAGAACGCTTGCGTCTGCCAGCACAGACCCAGCTCCCTCCCATTCGGTAGTTACTTGTTTATTCTATGAGACCAAGTGAGAATACTTGTTAGAATTGTGTCCAATTAGGAGTCAACAGGCCTTGAGTGGAGCCAAAGGGAACACTTTTTTTTCTCCTGAGAACACTGTGTTACTTTAAGGCTAACGGTCTCCAGCCTTTTGCTGCCTGTACTCCTAGCTCCCCATGCAGGTGGGCAGGGGAGGGCGCTCGAGGTGAGGTTATGTCACCATGCTGCTGAAAACTGCAAGGGCCCAACATTCTCCAGGTCTATGCTTTTGTAATAATATTCTCCAAAGCTGCTGGCTTCGCACGACGGGCCATCGCTCTGCTGTTCAGTTCAGGCCTATCCGTGGCTTGCTGCTCCCAAGCATTAGCCTCCAGAGAGCGGGGGCCGTGCCTCAGCCAAGCCTGGGACACCAGCAAAGAGCAGATGTTCAGTTCACGTGGCCGGTCCATGCAAAGCAACCCTCCCTCCCGCTGTTCTTCGGTGTGATGCCCGCATGTTAAAATGCACACTCCGTGATCTCCGCCCGCTTCCCAATCCCAGAGAAGGACAAGCCAGGGTGATGGAGGGGCCACCTGCTTCCCACAGCTCTGGGAGGAGAGGGGAGCCCCTTTCACTGGATCTCCAGCCCTCCCCCCGTTTGAGGAGGGCTGAGGCTGCTCAGTGGCGCTCACACCTGTTAACCACTTGCTGGGAAGGAATAACATGCCTAGTGTTGCTGCAGGGTGAGGTTGACAAATTTCTTTGAACTTCAATGGAAGTTTTGTAAGAAATAATAGTTTATAAATAGAAGCTCAGTCACCATTTTTATTATTATTTGTTTAATCCTCATCTGAGGACATTTTTTTCATTGCTCTGGGCTTGGGGGAAGGGAGAGACATGGTTGTGAGAGAGAAACATCGATTGGTTGCCTCCCATATGCACCCCGATCGGGGATCGAACCTGCGACCTGGTTACATTGCCCTGATGGGGAATGGAACCCGCGACCTTCAAGTCTACGGGAGGACACAGCACCCAGCTGAGCCACACTAGCCAGGGCTCAGTGACCACTTTCAGAGATCTCACAGTGGTGGAGCCCTCTCAGGGGCGTTGTAGTCCAGTCTTCATTTCCCATTCAGAGAAATGAGGCTCAGAGAGGGCAGGTGACCTGTTCAGGGTGGCACAGCAGAGCTGGACACAGAATCTAGGCCTCTTTTTTTTTTTTTTAATCCTCTGAGGATATGTTCATTGATTTGAGAGAGAAAGAGAAACATCAATGAGAGAAACATCGATTGGCTGCCTCCCATACACGCCCCGACTGCGGATCGAACCTGCAACCCAAGTGTGTGCCCTGACTGGGAATCAAACCCGCAACCTTTTGGTGCATGGGATGCTCCAACCAACTCAACCACCGGCCAGGCAGAATCTAGGCCTCTTCATTTCCATCCTGATAGTTCCGGTCTTAAAGCTTAGTGGCTTCCACATTCTTTTCCGTACCACCAGTTTAGCTGAAATCTCAGGAGAATGTAATGGAGAAAAAAAGAGAGAAAAGCGGAGCTGCTCTTGGGGACGAAGGGCCTGGCTGTGCCCTGCAGGGGGGCTTCGGAGTTGCAGGCGCACCCCAGGTTGTGGCCTGGGTGAGGAGGGCCCCAGGGCAGGTGAAGGCCTTGTCTGTGTGAGCCCTGGGGACCTGCCCTGGAGTCACTCAAGTCACGTGTCCTGGCTAAAGTTTACATCCTTGGGAAAATAATGAGCGCTGGTCACTAATGGGCCTCTGAGAGTTGTCGCGCGCCTGTTGATAATTATAGAGCTTTAATGGGGCTCATTGTGAGGAGATCACCTCGAGCCCCTGTTGGTGCCTCTGAGGCTGAACACCCCCTGCTCTGCTGACAGAGGCTGACAGCATCGCTTTGACCTTGCTTTGCACCTGGACTTTCCTCACCCGTGCACTCTTGGGAATAGGAAATCTACCTCTTTTTATTATTTTTATTTTTCTAAGAAAAACGTCAGCCTCTCAAATTGTTTTTAAAGTCTAAGAAATGATTACACCTGAGTTGAAAGCATTTCGTGATGGGGGAAACTGAGGCACTGAGCCGGGCACTGCAGGGGGTGCAAAGAGGGGTGAGTCGTAGGTCCCCGCTTCCCAGGAGCCCAGAGGCAGAGGGTTAGGACTTTTATAAATCTATTCACGCCCCTGCTTTAAATTGTTCAAAGGTTCTCCACTGCCTCCTGGACTCATTTCGGCTGCCTCGGCGCGGCATTTAAGGTCCTCTGTTCCTCTGAGACGTGGTGGCTTCGGCCTCGTCATTAATTTTTTTCCTGCTTCACCTTACTGTTCTGCCTCCGCCGGTCCGCTCCCTACACTTCTGCACCTGTGCACACGGCAGTCCCTCTACCAGGAGCACCTCCCTCCCGTCCTCCCTCCACTCCAGCAGCCTGCTCCCTCCCTTCCTCCCTCCAGCCCCTGAGTAGGGTGCTCTCTGTGGGGGAGCTCTGCAAACCACACCTCCCATGGGGGTCCTGCCTGGCTGTCCTCACTGCTGGGCTGCTTGTGCATTTTGATTTTCAGAAACTGCCTGACATCAGAGACTGTGTCTCAGCCATTCTCGAATCTCCACGCCCAGCACAGTGCCTGGCACAGAGTTGGTCCTGTGGTGCCGAGTGCATAAGAACAGGGTCCGGCAGGACGTGCTGGCTTAGAGGAAGGGAAGTCACTGCCAGTGGGGTCCAGGAAATGGCACCAGGTGAGGGTCTTCAGGGCAGGCCTAACAGTGATTCCGCACTCTTTTCTTGCTCCAGGCCTCCCTGACAGAAGTCCTGCACCAGGCCCAGGCTGAATCCTGCAGGGCAGGTGTAAACATGGGCACATAATGCAATTCTGGCCAATGAGGCAGAAGGACAGGTCTCCTGGGGATTCTGAGAGAGCTTTCCTTGCTCTTAAAATGAGATGTGGGAGAGGAAACTGATCCTTACCAAAGTTAGGATCTTATTGTGTGATGGCTGGATCTGCAGCAGCCACTTTGGACTATGAGGGAGGCCGGCCTAAGAGGAAATGAGCATGGCTAAGTGGAAAGACAAACAAAACCATCACCACTGATGTAACCAATGAGCTGCTGCATAAATCTGCCCTGGTGCCTCTGACCTCAATGGTCCTCAGTGTTTAACACACTTTCAGTTTTCTGCTGCCTACAGCCCAAAGCATTCTAGTCTTCACAGCTGTGAAGAATGGACTGGGTTCCCATAGGTGGAGAGTGGGTGGGCAGGAAGAGGTACACCCGGAGGGTTGGCCATGGGGCCTGTCTGGAGGGCAGCAAGCCTCAGAGCCCAGCTCAGCTGGGTGCTCTGTGGACCAACTGGGGTGCGACGGGCATTTCTAACATTCACTTCGTTTTACTCCTCCATCATTACTCCTCTATTAGATCAGTTTGGAACATGTCAACTTTGTGCTTGTGACTTGAGGTGACTTAATAAAGATGGATGAGCTTTAAAGAGAGGGAAAGGCCAAATGAATAAACAGCACTTCACTCTTGGCCTTGGACAAGAGAGCAACTGCCCTAATTTTTTTTTGTTTTTTGTTAGAAGAGAGATAATCCAATAATTAGGGCAGCAAATAGCATAACCCTGGCTAAAGCGGTAAAGAACCATCTGGCTTGAATCATTTAGGCTTATCCTAGGGATCTGGTTGTCAGAGCCGAGAGGGGGGTGTGGCCTGAGAGTGCTGTTGCCCCAGAACTTAGTCCCCTTGTGGGCAGGAGCCAAGATTTCTGTGCTCCCACGCCTGGATGTTCGCTCAGCCACTGATGGGACCCAAGCCCAGGGTGGGCTGCTCCCTGAAGGGGGTGAGGGTCCAGGCTGGCCCTAGCTCTTTTCAGCAGAGTGCCCTGGCGGCAGGGGTGTGGCCAGCCCCCAGGCCAGGCTGGGACTGCCTGTACCGCTGACCCCAAGGGAGCCGGCCCCTGCTAGGACAGTGAGCCCCCTGGGGCCAGGGCCCCAGCTCTGTCCCCTCTCTGTTGCCGCGACAGTGCCCCGTGAGGGACTGCTGAGCTGATGGACTGGAGACGTGGCAGTTGGCCTGAGTTTTGGAATTTCTGGTCCCCTCCTTGTCTGTGGGTCAGGATGAGCCAAAAGATGTGACCAAATTTCTCACCTCTTTGCTGTACGTCACCCAGGGACCGATGCTAGGTCACACCCTGAGGGCTGCCTGAAGCTCAGGCAGAAGCCCTGCTCTGCCCCCTCACTCCCTTGGAGTGGAAGATGCTAGAAACAGGAACAAGTTCCCCATCCCTTCTTTGGGAGGCGACTTTGGATTCAGGGCATCCAAAGGGGTGACCTGGGTCCCAGTTAGGGCCTACCCAGAGGCACAGCAAGTAAGGGGGTGCGCTTTGCCCAGGGTGCTAGGAACTGGGGGTGGGGAAGATCCAGGGCACAGCCCTGAGGCCAATACTCTCCCAATGCAATTTCCCCAAGCTGGCAGGAAAGTGGAGGTACAGGGCTGCTCCCCACCCCCACGCGCGGGGCGGGTGGGGGCAGGGCCTCAATACAGGAACCGCTGGCCACAGGGCTGGGGCCCAGGCCCAGGGGAAGTGCACGGCACGCAGTTTCCCCACAGGCCTGGGCTCTGACCCACTCCAGCGGAGGGGCCTCCTCCCGCTCGCTCCTCCTGGGCTCCCGTAGGTAGGCGATGGGAGACCTGCCACCCTCTCCCTCCTTCCCAACCCAGTCGTGCCGACAGCCCCGCCATCAGCTTCCAGAGGCACATTCTACCCTGGGGGAAACTTCCGACCCCCAGCCCGAGGCCCTTGGGAGCACCCAAGCCAGGCGTAGCCAACCTCGCTGCGCTGCGCGGGGGATGGGGCCGGGTGGGCCTTGGCGACGCCCGCGAGTGACCCCTGCTCCGAAAGGTCCACATCCCAGGCAGGGCTGGCGTTTGAGGCTGGTTTTCCCGGTCTGAGAGGGACGTGGCTGGGCTGCAGCTGGGCTGGGGGCCTTGCAAGCAGCGCTCCCCCCCTCCCCACCCCCATCCCGCTCAAACCCATTCCGCACCGGTAGCGACCTCTTCAGCCTCCATTTCCCCCTCCAGTCCCGGGTCGGGCGCGGCAGGCGCCCTCGGAAACGCGAAGGGCGCCAGGAGCGCCCGCCCGCCGGGCCTCGGCCCCGGGGACCCCCAGCGCTAGCCTGCTCACTGGGGCTGGGGGCTCGGTCCCGGGAAGACGAGGCGCGGACTCGGGGCCCTTCCTGGCCGGGGAAGCGGGAGTAACAGGTGGGCGAAGGCCGGCGGCCCCGGAGAGCGCGGTGGCGGAGGGTCCACAGACGCGGGAGGAGGAATCGCCAAGGTTTTCCCAAAGGGCGAGCGGCCCCGCAGTCCACTGGCCCTCGGTCCGCGCGCCAGCAGATCCGCCGCGCTCTGCGGGCCGCCGGGCCCACCCGGGAGGCCGGCCCGCCCCCGCCCTTGGCCCCCGGCCACTGCCGCTCCAGCCCGATGCTCGGCCGAGGGGCCCGTCCGCAGCGACTCCGGGGCAGAGAGCTACCGCGCGGGCAGCAGCAACTGGTGTCTCCCCAGGGCGCAGCTCCGCCCTTCCCGGGAACAAAAGCTGCCGCCCGCGCCGGAGCTCCGGGCGGCCGGCCGAGAGCGGGCGCGGCGCGGGCTCCAGGGAGCCGGACCTCGGAAATGGGACAGCCCCAGGGGTCGCCCCCAAACTTCCCACCTCTCGGGTCGGGGCCGGGTCTGCAGGGCGCGCGGAACGCGCAAGGGGGCCGCGACCCGGCGGGGCGTGCGTGCGGAGGGGCCACGGGGGACCGCAGGGGACCGAGGGGCCAGCGAGGCTGGCGAGCGCGTGGGAAGCCGAGCCGCGGGCGGGGCGCGAAGCCGGCGACTCGGAAACTTACTGCAGTCGTCGGACTCGTAGCCGTCGGCGTCTGGCTCCTCCTCGGGCGGCTTGGCGGGCGGCCGCGCCGGGCTGGGGCCGGGGCTGGGGCCGGGGCTGGGGCCCGGGCTGGCGCCGTAGGCTCCGAAGAGTTGGTCCACATCCTCGTCGTCGTCGCGAGCGCCGTCGGAGGGGCTGCGGCGGCCAGCGCCGACCTCGGCCGGGCGCGCGGGGGCGTCCGGAGGTGCAGCGGCGCGCGGCCCGGTGGCCGGGGGCAGGCCCCGCGGGAAGCGGGGGAAGTAGTCGGAGATCTGCTTGATGGGTCGGATGGGGCCGGGGCACACGTCGATGGCCATATGCTCCTGGATGCTGATGGTCGCCTTCTCCCCGCGCCGCCGGAGGGTCATGCAGGCAGCGCGGTCCCGCCCGGGCGCAGCCCGGCCTGGTCTGGCGCGGCCCCGGCCCGGGGGCGGCTCGGCAGGCCGGTGGGAAGCGACGGGGGCGTTGGGGCAGCGCCGGCGGCGCCCCGGGACGGCCCTGACGAGGCTGCTCCCCGCTCGGCGGCGGCGGGCGCGAGTGAGCGCGGGGGGCCGGCAGGAGGGGCGGGCCCAGCCGCGTCACCCCGGCGGCAGCCAAGCAGGGCGAGCGCGCGGGCTGCGCGGGCGGCGCGGAGCCGAGCGAGCCGGGCTGCGCCGCACTCACTCGCACTCACACCGGCGCGCGCCGGCCCGGGACCCCGCGCGCGCACACACGAGAGGCCGGGCCGCCTGGGAGCCTTCCGCTCACGCACGGTCTCGCAGGACACGCTGGGAGCTGAGGGGGGACCCGCAGGATGCACACTCCGCACGTTCCCGCCCGTGCCAGGGCTGGCTGGGTCTCGTTCCCTCTCACAGGGCACACTCAGCGGTGCAAGGACGCTCCAAGCACACGCAAACACGTGTAGATACTGGGCAGTGAGTGTCCACTGGCTCCTATCTGCAGGGCACACACACAAGCACACGTATCCATACAGAGTTGGCTGAGTGTCCCCGAGATAGCACCCAAGCACACGCGCATGGAGAGGCAGGCAGCGGGCTGCGTGCAGTCTTCCATGCCGCCCGCCCCCCCCCTCCCCACACACACCCCGGGAGGCCTACGGGGCACACAAACACACCACAGAGTGATCGGGGATTCCGCACCACACACACACGCACGCACACACCTCTAGTGGGACACACAGCCACACTCCTAGGAGTGTGGGCGCAGGCTGCTCACACGCTAGCAGGACCTGTACATCCTCAGCTGTCCAAGGTCATTGCTGGCAGTCTGTTCACACTTCCTCTCGGACCACACACAACACTGTAAACTCAGCTCAGTCCCTCGCTTAGCCAGTGAGTAGTTGAAAGGACCCCTGGGGCAGGGTCAGTGAGAACCTCAGTCACAAGCTGTGGTCAGGAGTCTGGGGAGGGCAGGCAGAGCCTGGCAGAGGAGCCCTTCCTGGGAGTGATGGATGAGGCTGAGGTGGAGAGGCAGGGTGTGGTCTGCCCACTGGCTCTGGCCTCACATGGTCAGATAACCAAACAAACCCCAGACAGCTCAGCCCTGGCTGCTGTCCTGCTTTCCGGAAACAGAGCTGTGGTGGGAATGACTGCTGCTTACACAGGTGTGTCCCCGGAAAGCCCTGGGCATGGACGGAACCCTGTTTACTCTCTGGTGTCTACTGACAGATCAGAAATGCTTATCTTCTTGGCTGGGTCCTTTCCTGGAGTCTGAATGAGGGGCTGCAAGCCTATGCCCTTCCCTCCACCAGGAGCCCTGTGCATGGGTGGGGGGCGTGGGGAGCAGGGAGAAAGGAGCGGAGCCCTTGTCCTCATCACTTCCAGGCGCATCAATCTGATCTCTCTGAACCTCAGTTTCTTCATCTGTGAAGTGGGGCTAATTCAAACCTCACAGCCTCACGGCGAGATGGCGAGGCCCCGTCTGTCACTTAGCGTGACAGATAAGACGTGCTCAGCAGGGCTGCTTTCTCTTTCCCTTTCCCTGGGGAGATGAGGCGGGTGAGAAGTGGTGAAGAACCACGTCGTTTCATGGCAAGTTCTGCACTGGGTCGTGTCGGTCACTCCCTGTCACTGAAAACCACGGTACGCTGTGTCAGGGACGTTTAAGGAAGTCATCTCGCCGATTCCTCGTACTACCCCACGACGGAGGCAGGATTTACTATTCCCGTTTTGCAGTGGGGAAATTGAGGCGCAGGCACAGTAGCTTGCCCAGGGTGGCTGCTAGCTGATGACAGAGCTGGTGCTAGAACCAGTGCCCTGACTTTCCGAGGCTTCCACTCCCCCTCCCTGGCCTCTCCCTCCTCACCCCTGTGAAGTTCCAGGGATCAGAGCACAGCTGGAAACACAGGTCAGACCTCGTTCCCTAAACCTTCTCCCGAGGCTTCTTGGATGGGGACAGCCCAAACTGAGGGGGGAGAGAAGGGGAGGAGAGAGAAGGCCAAGAGTCAGTGGGGTTGCAGTGGGAGTGGACCAGCCTGGAGGCTCCTAACGTCCACCTGGGGTCCTGAGGGGAGAAAATTCAGCCTCCCAAGAGTCAAAAGCCAAGGGAAGGAGAGGAGAGTCTGGAAGCCTCACACAATGCGTTTCTCATTTCCAGGAACGCTTGTGGGGATTAGTCCTTCCATAGGCGCAGAATGACTTCCTCTGTGCCAGAGGTGGCTGCATCACTGAGCGATTATGTAATGACACAGGGTATTAAAATACAGACACTGAACCATCGTTTCATAATTCACTTGAGGAATAAGAAGAGTGTTGTCATCATCTTACAGCTGGAGAAACCAAGGCTTCTGAACGCTAAGTGACTGGGAATGAGAGTGTAGATATTCTGGCCCCTGGCCCTGTGTTCTTTTTTTTTTTTTTTTAGATGTTATTAATTTATCTTTAGAGAGAGGAGAAGGGAGGGAGAAAGAGAGGGAGAGAAACATGGATTGGTTGCCTCTCGCATGCCCCCAGCCAGGGACCTGCCCCGAAACCCAGGCACATGCCCTGACTGGGAATCGAACCGGCGACCCTTTGATCCACTGACCCTGTGTTCTTTTGACATCAAAGCTATACCCATGTTCACTGGGGGTGGGGACAGAAGGGGGCTGACAGCTCCATCCTGGCCTTTCGGAGGATCAGCTCATGGCTCTTGGCTCTGCAGGTGCTGGCTCTGGGGAGGGTGTAGGAGAAGTGGGGTAGGGGCTGAGACTCCGCAGCGCAGAGCCAGGGGCCCTAGGATGCTGGCTGGACAAACACAGGCCGTATGTGGGGCCAGCCCCTGGCAGGTGGTTGAGCCAAGAGCCACTCCGAGGTCTGAGTTCGTCTAGCCCGGAACCCAGCCGAGATGGAGTAGGGCCCCGCAGGGGTAGAGTTGGTGTTATCTGGGCAGGGGGAGCTTCTAGAAAGCGTGGGGGCTGGGGAGTAAGGCAGACTTGGACCCAAAAGCCAGTGGCTCCCTTTTCCTGTGTCTGACTTGACATAGGCCCTTGGTCTCCCCTGGGGGTGGAGGAGGCCGCAGACAACCCGTGAAAACTGGAGGCGGAGACGGACAGAAAGGGCATCGCGCAGTGCCGGGACCGCAGCAGGCAGCCAGGGAACTGCTCAACCGGTTCTCTTCCCTTCCTGGTGCAAACTACCCTCGTATGCCCTGTGCCTGCCTCAGTTTCTCTGCCAGTGAAGTGCGGTTGGCTGCTCTCTCTCCGTCCGCTGCGAGGGCTGCTTGAGGATGCAGGAAAAGCGCACTGAGAAGTGGATGTCCGTGCCAAGGCTGGGGCACCAGCTGGAGTGCTTAGGGGACTTTACGCAGCTGGACATGTCCAGACCCCATCAATCACGTCACGCCCGGTCCCCATGCTGGGCGGGTAGCTCGGCGTTTTGAACCAGCCCTTGGCAAAGTGAAATGGGCAGAGTCTGTCCTTGGCTGGAGCCCTCAGGAACCCTGTGCCCCTGTTTCTTCCCCCAGTTGCTTCTCTCCCAGACGTCTAAGCTCCCACCCCCACCAACACACAGAGGCTCCTGTCCGATGAGGTGGAAGAGGGTTCTGGAAGGATGGTCCTGGCATCTGGACCAAGGGAACGCCTGTTGGTAATGCAGATCTCGGGCTCCTTCCTTATACCCACGGATTCAGATATGTTCGTGGAGACTCTGGGTGCATCGTACCAAGCACCCCAGGATTATTTTATGCACATTTATTTTTGTGAGAATTGCTGGGCTGGAAGGTGCTAATGGTTTAGCACAGTGATTCTCACCTGTTCTGCTGCCCCCACACTGTTCGATGTGCGACACCTGGGTGGGGGGGGGCCTGTGAGTCAGAATCTCTAGAGCGCTTTGGCAGCGTCCCAGCGGGGCGTCTGCTACATCCTGCTTCGGGCGTCCTGACCCGTTTCCTGGCTGAGAGTCACCGGTTAAAGCTTTTCCTTCCAGGAGGCCACAGGCAGTTTAGAGGAAATGACCTTCACCCCCCACTTCGCTGGATGTCCTTGGGTGGCACCTCTGGCTGGTGTCTGCGTGCTCTGGGACGAAGGACCCTCCCTGGCCGGGGCCTAACGGGAACCCCCAATTTCCACCCTTTCCTGATTCCTGGCAGAGCCTGGCAGGCTGCGCTGATAGAACCTTCTCTATGTTAACAGCAATGTCTAACCTGAAGGCGGGGCTGACGGAGGGATTCCCAGCACTTGCTGTTTGATGGAGAGCGGCACCTGTCTGCTCACTTCTTTGTGAATCCATGTTTTAATGCATTTATTGAGCACCTACCCTGTGACAAGCCTGGTGCTCTCTGCAAGGGGCCCAGGGATGAATGAAGCCCCATTTTCCTTTAGGTTCTGAAGACAAAGGGCAAGTCAGGAAGGGACGTGGCAGGTATCCACTCTGGCTGGTCACCGCCTCTTCCTTGGCCCGGCCGTGGCCTTGCCGTGGGAAGTGTGGTGGAGCGCCAAGGTAACGAGTCAAGGTAAAAGCTTGCAGGGTAGCCAGTGGCGGCTGAGAGGCCAACTTGATGTATTAAGTGATATTAAAAAAATGCAGCTCTTTCTGATAATTTATTATGCACTTTCTCCTAAATGCATTACGCTCGTCACAGTACATTTACTAGCACTAGTCCTACCAGTGGGGAAAAGTTAACACTTATCTAATGATGTTTTTTATAGACAGCAAATGCTCCTGGAGCAGCTGTGATTAATTCAATGGCTCCAAGTGATGCTCGTCTCCTTCTCCCCTGCCCCGCCAGGACACCTGTCCGATGGCTGGCGGACCCCAGGTCTGTGAGCCCCTACCTCACCTACCCCTCTGGCTTTCCACGTGAGGAAGCTGAGGCCTGTCGAGATGGAGGACCTAGCCCGAGGCCGCAGGCGGCAGACCTGGAGCTCACACTCAGGGGCTGCGTGCAAGGGACTACGGCTCTCTCTCCCAGCACACAGGCCGCGGTGTGGGCTGCTGGAACGGAGACAGGTCAAGGTGAGAGGCTCACCTGCCGGGAGGGGCTTAGCCCAGGATCAGGCTGCCTCCGACTGGAGATCAGATGCCAGGGAGGGATAATGCTGAATCCTAGGGGAAGCCCCAGAAATACCCTGGTGGAGGACAAGGGGTGTCGCCTGAGGCTTAGGTGACAGCATGGAGAAGCAGTGTCCTGTTCGAGTATCTTTGGAACGGGAGCGAACGTCTCAGCATTGTGAGCAGCTTAGGGCCGGGAGGAGCTCTCACTGGTGATTTTGAAACCCAGGGCCAGCAGCTGCAAATATTCCCTCCAACAGCTTTGAGTTACTGATGTGATTCAGAAGGTAGGAACAATACAAATGGTGGCCTCTAATTTTAACTCATTTTACTAAAAAAAAAAGACTTTATTTGTTCATTTTTTAAAAGATCATTTATTTATTTTTTGACAGAGGGGAAGGAAGAGAGAGAGGGAGAGAAACATCAATGTGTGATTGTCTCTCACACACCCTTTACTGGGGACCTGGCCTGCAACCCAGGCACGTGCCCTGACTGGGAATTGAACTGGCGACCCTTTGGTTTGCAGGCCGGCACTCAGTCCACTGAGCCACACCAGCCAGGGCTACTTGTTCATTTTTAGAGAGAGGAGAAATGAGGGAGAAAGAAAGGGAGAGAAACATCCATGTGTTGGAGAAATGTCGGTTGCCTCTGGCACGTGCCCCAACCAGGGACCGAATCTGCAACCCAGGCAGGGCTCACTTTGCTTTTTAAATTTATGAAATGTTGTCCTGACCGGTGTAGGTCAGTTGGTTGGGCAGCATCCCACAAAGCGAAAAGTCACCTATTCGATTCCCGGTCAGGGCACGTGATTGGGTTGTGGGTTCCTGCCTGGGTGGGATTCGTACAAGAGGCAACCGATCGGTGTGCCTCTCACACCGGCTGTTTCTCTTCTCTTCTTCCTTCCTCCCTTCCTCTCACTCTAAAAATAAATAAATACAATCCTTTTAAAAAGTAAAACACATTTATGAAATATTTCAGTCATACAAAAAAGGCCTAGGTTGTGATTTAGACTACCCATACCCACCAGCCAGCTCAAAAAAAAATTGATGTGCTCCTGTAAAAGCTAAGTGGAGAATTACCATGTTATCCAGCAATTCCATCCCTAAGTATCTACCAAAAGAATTGGAAGCAGGGACTCAGACACTTGGACAACCATGTTCATTGCAGCATTACTCATAATGGCCCAAAGGGAAACAACCCAAACGTCCATCAATAAATGAGTAGAGAAATAAATGCTGTATATCCAGTGGAATATTATTCAGCCCTAAAAAGGAATGAAGTTCTACACCATTGCAATGTAGCATTCGGAATGCTACAATCTAAATGAACCTTGAAAACATAGTAAGTGAAATAAGACTCACCCCAAAGCACAAATCTGTATCATTTCTCTTACATGACTACCTGGGATAGGCAAATTTATAGAGACGGCATGAGCAGAGGCCGGCAGGGACGGGGGTGAGGGGGAGAGGATGGGGAGTTATTGCCTCACGAGTACAGTGTTTCTGTCTGGGGCGACGAGGAAAAAGCCTTGGAGAGAAGCAGTACTGACATTTGCACAATATTGTGAATGTAAACAATGCCATTGAACTGTGTACTTAAAAATGATTAAAACAGCAAATTTTGTGTTATATTTTACAACAATTAAAAAAACCCAACAACATCACAGCCCTGGCTGGGTGGCTCAGTCAGTTGGAGTGTCATCCCATAGACTGAAAGGCTGTGTGTTCGATTCCTGGTTGGGGCGTGTCCAGGAGGGCAACTGATTGAAATTTTTTTCCCTTCCTCTCTCTCCAAAAGCAATGAAAAAAAAACTTGAGTGAGGATGAAAAAAAGTTTTTTGAAGTCCCCCAGTGTTCCTCCTCCATCTGCCGCTCACCCCAGAGGCAGTGGTTAGCCTGAATTTGATAGCGACCCCTCCACACATTCATTTTACAGTCGCTCCACATCTGCGCACCTACCGACAACACCCGGTATTGTTTTGCGTGTCTCAGGACTTCACGTCAACGGCAGCATGCTGTGTGCATCCTCATTCTGGCTGTTTTCCACTTACTACTGTTCCTGCTACAGTTTACTTGTTTTCTTCACTGTATAATATTCCGCGTGGAACACATCCCAAGTTGCTTCTCCTTTCTCCTGCCGCTGCCGCACATGGAGGCTGGTGCCCATGCGCTGCTATTATAAGACCAGTGCAATGGAGGTTCCCGTCTCCCCGCCCGCAGACAGGAGAGCTTCCTCTCGGCTGCCGGACAGCGACTTGCTGGGTCAAAGGACATGCGTGTCTTCAGCCCTACCAGTTAGTGTCAGGCTGCTCTCGGAAGTGGTGTGACCCTTTCCCTTCCCACCGGCCAGGCACGAGGGCTCCAGTTCCCCCACATCCTCCTCAACACTTGGTATCGCCAGACCTCGAATCTCTGCTGGACTGAGAGGTGGGAAAGGGTGTCCTGTTGGGTGTAAGTTGTTCTTGCTAACGAGGTGCTGTTGCAGGTTCTCCCTCGGAAGGGCAGGCGTGCAACGGATCACCGCAGCAAACTGAAAACTGAAGACGCACTAAAACCCTTTCATCTCAGACATATTGTTAAGTAAAAAAACAAGAGGCCTAAGCCAGTGTGTTCCCTTTGTATACAAATGAAAGAATGTATACATCTATGTATCTTTTTATGAGCATAAGATATCTCTGAAAGAATAAACAGGAAACATAAAAGTAGTTCATCCAGGATGGAACTGGGAAACAGGGAAACTTTCCTGTTCTGTGCATTTTGAGTACAAACATGTAGAAGAGAGGTTCTCAGGGTTTGGGGGGGGTGCGGTTACTATTTTATGAGCACGGGGTTTCTGTTGGGGATGCTCAACAAGCTCTGACCTGGGTAGCAGCGACGGCTGCACAACTTTGTGAATGGACTTGACCCACTTGTACACTTAAAAATGGTTAAAATGTCCTGGCTGGTGTGGCTCTGTGGATTGAGCACAGGCTGGGAACCAAAGGGTCACTGATTCAATTCCCAGTCAGGGCACATGCCCGGGTTGGGGGCCAGGTCCTCAATGTGGGGTGCATGAGAGGCAACCACACATTGATGTTTCTCTCCCTCTCTTTCTCTTTCCCTTCCTCTCTCTAAAAGTAAATGAATAAAATATTTTTTAAAAATGGTTAAAATGGTCAATTTTATGTTAGGTATATTTACCACAACAAAAATAGTAGGAGAAAATAAGCCCCCAATGAAAATTAACTTTTAATTGCGCCATTAAAAGTAATAAGTCAGCCCAGCTGGTGTAGCTCAGTGGATTGAGCGCGGGCTGGGAACCAGAGGGTCCCGGTTCGATTCCCAGTCGGGGCACATGCCTGGGTTGCAAGCCAGGTCCCCAGTGAGGGCCATGTGAGGAGCAACCATACATTGTTCTTTCTCTCTCCCTTCTCCTCTCTCTGAAAATAAATAAATAAAATCTTTATAATAAGTCAAAGAGAGTCGATCTTAAAAGTTCTCGTTACAAGAATAAACTTGTAACTGTGTGGCGTGTGAACCGGACTTATCGCAGCGATGCTCTCACAGTGCATACACAGTGCACACTGACACCGCATCCCTGTTACGCACTGAAACTAAGTGTGTCAACTGTACTTCCATAAAACATTATTCTTACTTAAGGCCCTGTCTGAATCTCTGGCCCCTGAGAAAGGTCCTAACCCTGGCTCCGTGGTGAGGGCGGTGGAGCTGGGAGCGGGACGTGGGTCCGCCAGGCAGGACCCCGAGGGCAGGGGCCGTGACTCCCCCAAGGCAGAGACTGGCTCCCGCGTCCTCACGCTGGCTGAGCACTGCCTTGCCCCCCACCAGGTGCCCGTCCCCACCTACCTGGGGGGCCAGGTGCCCCCCGTGCCCCCTCCCACTGCTGCCTTGCTCTCTGCCCTGTCTGTCCCCGTGCCCCAGAGTCCCAGATTCTGTGGGGACCTGGGTCCCCCCCCCACTTCATCCAGCCTGGCCTCCTTTCGCCCGGTGCAGTGGGGCCCTCCCACATCCCTTTGAGGCTCCTACCAACAGGCTGTGCCTCAGCCCCCACAGACACACCCACTGTCCCCTCCCTGTCATTCTGGTGGCTCCTGACGCCTTCGCCAGCCGGCACAGCGGCCCCAGTCCTGGGCCTGTGGGTCACCAGCCACCTTCCCGGAGGCTCCACTTCAGCCAGCACCTCCCCCAGGCCCTGCCAGGCCCGTGGCCAAACTACTTCCTAAACCACATGTGCAGGATGGGGGCGCCGGACACCAGAGAGGGGGCGCCTAGTCCGAGGGACAGCACACCACTCACTTTCTCCTGCCGTCACTGGCCACTCCTCACCTGCCAGGCAGGCATCTCCGCTGGCCCCAGACCCTCCGGGAGCCCCAGGGTCGGGGAGGAGTTTGAAAAGCTGTGGCCTCTGGGGAAGCCCAACGCACAGCTGAGCAGGCCCCTGACGCAGTGTCCCCGAAGCACGGCCACTTGCGAACCAGCTTCTGGGCTGGGACCTGCATTCTTAGTCACTTAATGTCTCTTTAAAAATCACTTTGCTTCAGAAATGCTTTAAATATTATTTAACGATGATATCAATGCTGGGAATTGATGTGCTGGTTATAGTTCTCGTCGCACATCGAAGCCAACACGTGTTGGTTACAACCGACTATCATATTAAGTGAACGAGGTTAAGTCAATGGCCCAGCGTCTCCTAACCAGAAAGAAGCGGAGTCAACATTTGAGCCCAGGCGACATGGCTCCAGAATCCATGCCCTTGACCGCCACCGGCCCTGACGCATTCAGCCCTGTCACCCCTGGGCTGTGGCGGTCACTATTCCCCCAACTGCCGCTGACAGGGTAAGTGTGCCACACACATTTAAGCTGAAGATGACGGAGCACAGCTTTTTGCAGGCAAGTGATGAGGGGGGAGGGGGGCGGGCTGGCTGAGGTTTGCCTGACATTCTCCACGGCATCTGCCAGCGCTGGGCCAATCGTCCCCATCGCGGGGTAGTGGGGGTGAGGGGACCCACACTTCCACAGGGCCAGGCCTTCGGGCTCATGCCCAGCCCTCCTCAGAGAGCCCAGGGCTGAGCCTGGTCCGCGGCAGCAGCCCCGCCTCCGCTGCCCCACTGCTGGGTCCCGGGGCCCCCAGCTCCAGGCCCTCAGCAGCCAGGCCAGAGCCCAAGGCCTCAGCCTCAGTCCTGAAACCTGGAAGGCAGAGGAGGAGGTGGTCCAGCCAGGCAGGTGGAGGAAGACAGGGGGTGGGGGGAGGTTCTACGCAGAGTGAACGGTGTATGCTCAGGCCCAGCGTGAGAGAGTGTGGTACGTCTGCAGAACCGCTGTCACTGGTTGAAACCTGGGGTGGGACAGGGGTGGGGGGCCCCACAGGAGTGCGAGGAGGAGGCCTGAGGCCCCCACTGAGCATCACACACCCCAGGGAGCGGGGGAGGTGCAGACCCAGGGGCTCCTCCTGCCTGCTGGGTGAGTGTGCGGGGCACTTCGCTGTGTCTGCCTTCAGAGTGCAAGCCTCCAGGATAGTGAAGGGCCCGCACAGCGCAGGCAGCCCCCTCCCACGGTACAGCCAGGGCCCCCAACACCCACCGCCCTGGCCCCTCACCCACCCTGGCACACTCCTACGCTGCTGGCTGCATCCTGCTCAGGTTGTCTTCCCGCGATGGCCCTTCGGACCGCGGGACACAGGGCTTATCACCCTTCTCCTGTGTGTTTCCTCAACAGTGTCAGAGAGGGGCCTGCTGCATCTCTGTGGCCTTAGAGCTGTGGGGTGAAACTCGATGTGCCTCCCAAGCCCTGGGAGGTTCCCTCCCTGCCCTCCGAGCCCAGTCCACAGGCCCAGAGGGGCCTGGGAATCAGCCCTGTTCCCAGGGCTCTGAAGCTGGGGGGCAGGTGGGCCTTCCCCAAGCACTGCACATCTTTGCTAACATACAAACCTGGGTCCAGAGAGGCGACCTGCCCTGTCCTAGGTCACACAGTAGCTTCGAGGCAGGACCAGGGTTCTGGGCTCTGCGCTTCCCTCAGTCCGGGAGCAGGGAAGCTGGTCCCCCTCCTGCTATCTGGCCGTCTTGGCGCACAGCCGCTGGCTCAGGGCCTGAAGCCCACCCGGTGAGGCGGCAGGGCCTTCCTGGGGCTGCTCCCTGGGCCTTGCCTGGGTTCTGGTGGCCCTGGAGGTGACGGCACCTTGATGCCCTTCCACAGGGCCGTGGCTGAGGATACTTAGTCGTGAAAAGGAATCGATTTCTTTCTCTTCCTCTTCCTCTCCCCTGCCCAGGCCCAGAGATTTTAGTCTTGGTCTTTTCAGGGCCTTTGCACCAGCCAGCAACGTCTCCAAAATACCCTTGCACCAAATCTTCTTATGGGGGACTCGTTCTCACCTTTCAGAGCTCAGGTCAAGGCTATCTCCTAGGGGGGCCTGATGACCCTGCCGAGCAGCTGTGTTCAGGTTTGTTTACGTCTCTGGGGCAGAGACCTAGCACTGCGCCTGGCCCATGGCCCCTGGCTGCTGGGCCTTGATTCCCTTCAGCAGTGGTGGGAGGGAGGGCTCTGAGCGCCTAGGCAGCCCTGGCCAGCCAGGCCCAGCGGGGGACTGTACCAGGCCCAGTGGGGACTGTGGGAGACCTCAGGGTTATACGTAGGGCATCCCGGTGGAAGGAGGGAGGGAAAGCCTGCCAGCCACTCCTCCCTGCCTTCTCCGTTCCCACTTCAAGCAGGCAGCGGCCTTGGAGACAGCAGCATTCAGAAGGCGGAGGGAGGGTGGGAAGGAGCGGAGGGTCATCCATCAGCCAGAGACGTGGAGAGCCTGGTAAATCAGGGACGCTGTCTGAGGCCCCTTCGCCCTGTGTCTGCCTGCTGCTCCCGGCATCTGGGAGCCTGGGGGGCAGGCTGAGGGGCAGGCTGAGGGGCCGCTTCAGCCCAGTGGCCCCCGTGGGGACTGGGGACAGCCGAGGCAACTCCAGGGCCACCCTGGTTGAAGAGGGAGGGCCAAGGCAGCGCTCCATGCCCGCCGCCACCCTTTCTTCAGGCACTTGGGTGTGTTATCCCAGAAGCGGCCAATTAACTTCCATAACCCTCACCTCATCTTGCGAGGCACGGCGTCATTTAGTTTGAATCATTTTGAATTTCAATATACAAAAGTACAGACATGAACATAACACACCCCAAAACATCCCCACCGAAGTGAACATTTTCATCCTATTTTAGAGAGGTGTTTCAACTTAAAAATGTGAATTATAACGTAGACATTTGCATAAAGCGCAGACACCCAGCGTAATGCAGAGTCAGAAAGCAAAGAGCAGCGTGACTGCCCCATGCCCCCCCCAGAAGCCAGGAGGCAGGGAGTGGCCCCCCAACCCCCAGCCACCTGGGGCTCCTCCCCTGCCCCTGCATATTCTAGTTTTCACGACACCATTGCCTAGGTTTCTTGGTCTTTTAAAAACATAAATACGATAAAACATCACAGATAAAAATGTCCCTTCCTGAGTGCCGTGCCCACCCCAGGGGACAAGCATAATCACGAAATGAATGTGTACCATTCCAGGCTGCGTGTGACATTTTCACTGTGCGTGTTTGTGCCGGAGAGGAATTGTTTGCTACAGCACAGAGCTTGTCGTAAACGGCATCGACAGCGCGTGCGGTGTGCTGCGACTTGCCTTTTCACTTAACTCTAAATGCTCTATAAAAACAGCTTTATTGAGGTATAATTTATACACCATAAAATTCAGCCATTGAAAGTGTACGATTTAATGATTTTTAGTCAATTTACAGAGCTGTGCAACCATCAGCAAATCCAATTTTAGAGTACCTCCCCCCCTCTTCAGACATCTGAATGCCTTTTTGTTTTCTCTCTTTTTCTCTAAATGCTTTTTGACACATGTTTTAATAACTGCCCCTTCTAAAGCTCCTACTCTGTGCCAAGCACTCTTCTGAGAGCATTACATGCATCGCCATTTAACCCACCGCGTAAGGCGAGTGTTCTTAGAGACAAGGATCGGGGCTGGGCACAGAGAGGGTGAGAAACCCCCCAAGGTCACAGAGCAGAAAGCCAGCAGAACAGGCCGCGCCCAGCCACTGAGCCCAGCGCCTGCCCCTGAATCCCCACCATACCGCCGCTCTGAGTCTGGGCATCGTTCCGGTCTTCGGTGTGTCGGGCAAACACTCTTATCCCCAGACGAGAAACTGAGGCTCAGAGAGGCTGGGTGACTTTCTCAGGGTCCCTGGGGTAGGAACTAGCAGAGCTGGGATTTGAATCCAGACCTAAGTGACTCCCAGGCCCCTGGCCCTTTCCGGTCTCCTCTGTTGCTTTTCGTTATTATTCCAGAAAAGGGAAAGTAGGAGAGGCAGGAGGAGGAAGGGTGGGTGGAAAGGGAGAGAGAGGTGTCAGAACCAACTTTCAAATCCTTTTATGCTCATCATACACACACAAGCACACTGACACGTCTGCACAGGCACACACACTAGTACACACACGCACACTCCTGCACAGGTGTGCAAATCCACACACAGGCGCACACATCCCCCCACACAGGCGCGGGTGCATACCCACAGGCATATACACTCAGCGGACTGGAGTCAGCGTGCAGAGGTCAGTGTGCCTTTGTCACTCAAAGTGGAGAGTCTGTCAACGTGTGTCTGTGTGTGTGTGTGTTGGGAGGTGGGGGGTCAGCATTGCGGGATCCGCTGGTGGCCCCTGTCGGGGTCCAGGCTGGAGAAATGCCCTGTCACGGGTGGGCCCCGCCCTGCTGGGAGGGCTTGGCCTCTGTACCCGCAGCCTCTCCTCTGCCCAGGTGCCTGCTGAGGGCCTTTGCTAAATAAAGTGTCAGCGCCAGGGAAACAGCTGGGTGTGATCCCAGGGGAATTCACTGAGGAGCCGCAGGGCCCGCCCAGCCCTGCGTTGCCAGGAGTTGAATCCTCCGTGTCTCTGCTCACTGGCCTGGACGCTTCCTGTCCCCAAAGCTCATTCCTGTACCTGGAGTCGTTTGAACCTACACAGACCGGTGAGGGGCTGTGGGGGCCTCATCAAAAAAGCAACAGCAAGCAATGAATGAGCACGCTCAGGGTGCCAGGCACAGGCCCTCACCGCCGGTCCCCGAGGTGTGCGCGGTGACCGCTGCAATTTTAAAGACGGGGAAACGGAGGCCCGGCGCCTTCTGCAGGGTCCCACAGCTACAAGCAGTGGGCCCAGGCTCGAGCCCAGGCTGCGTGTCCGGCCCGCTGGGGAGAGGAACACCAAGCCCCAGCCAGGGCAACGGTGGCCGCCTCGAACCTGGGACCCAGAGTCGCAGCCAGCCCCAGGCCTGGGTGGTTGGCAGAGGCTGGCACACAGGCAGGCGGTGCAGTTTCTGCCCCGCCACGGCAAAACGGGAGAAACACAAGACAGCGTCGTTTGCTTTTCACAAAGTTAAAAATCCCTTAATTTGAAAAAGATGGTCTTTTACTTTTCTTTTTTCTGCAATGAGGCGGGTGGTATATGGTGGTTATGATTTTATAGTCTTACTTGGCAAGATAGAAATGTGTGCATGCCGGCCCCCAGATCTGGGGGAGGTTCTGCTGGTTTACGGATCCTCTGAAGCTGGGGCCCCTTTGGGGCGCCCTCTGGCTGGCCCAGCTCGGCCTGGAGTCGGCACCTCTTCTTCTGCACCTGTCCTCTCCGGTTTCGTATTTGTATTTGCCGAAACAACGTGGTTGAGGGATTCCTAACCAGAATGTTTGGAATCTTTATGCTGCCAGCTCAAACTTTGGGTTGAGTTAACAACAGCGTAGACGAAAACTCTTTTTCTTCTTTGGTAGTCAAACTTCAAGGCAACTTCAACCCGGGAATTCAGCCAGTGCCGGAGAAGTGAAGGAATCAAAGGCCTTTGAACAGTAAAAAAAAAAAAAAATGTCTTTAGAACAGAGCTCAAGCCGAGCTTCGGTCTTACTGCAAATTAAGAACAGTGATTTGGAGAAGTTTATCTCCTTCCACCAGCCAGTGCGGTCTCCCTGGGCGCGGGCGGCGCATCCGAGGGGCCGGGAGGCCCGTCTGGGGTCAGCGTGCAGGCATGAGCGTTTGCGGGGAGGCAGCAGCCCCAACACCTGGGGGCCGCTTAGTATAAATGCCGCAAGGTCTCCTCAGCGCACGGCTCCCCGAGTCCTCCAGTCAAGTTCACGAGGCGCCAACACGTTGATCTGGATGGGAGAGGTACTCCTTCCAGATCTCAGAAAGATTTTCCTAAAACTGGCTAAAGAGCTCTCAGAAAACCGAAATGAAATCCAAGCAGGCACAGGAAAGGATACATGTCCCGGATCTGGAAGCTTCGAGAGTTGGGGCAGCGCCGTGTGTGCGCCCCGGCGGGGTCGGGGGTCAGACGGGGCCCCTCAGAACCGGCCCCTGCTGTGCAGAGGCAGGAGTTTGCCTCTGGGAGCTGCCCCTTGGGGTGGACCCGGTCACCAGCCGGTCCCAGGGTCACGGGTTCACCGGCAGGTCCCGCGTCCCCTGCTGCCGCTTGTACCCGGAGCCTGGTAGCTGTTCTGTGCCCTCCGATCCCGGGGAGTGGGCACAGCGGAGGAGGTGGATGGCTCAGAGGAGTCACTGTCCTTAGCACGAACAAGGCACCATTCGGAGCCCCTGCGATGCGTTATTTCATGTAACCCGCAGGATGCTTACCTCCGGGAGTCTCAGAGAGATTCCACAACTTGCCTGAGGTCACACAGCCAGCTGGTGCCAGAGCTGGGGGGAGAGCACAGATTAGCCTGACTCCGGGACCTGGGCTTTCTACCCTTGGCTCTGCAGCCTCTTTAGCCAGCTGGTGGCAGGTCCTGCTGCCTGGGCCTTTCGGGGAGGACTCCCTGGTCGGGGCCAGCTGGGCGCGGGAGGTGGGGGGCGGGGGGGGCTGGGGGGGTGCTGTGACTGACCTCACACTCCCCGCTCCCGCCTCCCCGGCATGCCACTCTCATTTCTCTTTCCCCAGATACCAGCTCTGACACCTCCAATTTCTACTGCGATCACAGTGTTTTCTGAGTCAAGCAAGGTATAAGGAAAATTGCTCTTTCCCTGGAATAATTTATCATCTTGTTATTTCCATTAGCAGACGCTGTTTGAGTCTCTGCCGTGCAGAGCTCTTTGAATTCCCGGCTTGGAAATCCCTGGGCCGGGCGGGAGATGCCACTCCTGCCCTCGGAGCGGATGGGAAGCAGCAGGGGGCAGGAAGGGGGGCATTTTTGTTTCTTGCTGAGTCCAGAGGTGGGCGTTCCACAGGTCTCTGCTGGGCTGATGGGTGGGGTGGCCGAGGCCTGTAGCCTGGGGCCCCGAGGAAGGCAGAGTCGTCAGCAGGAACGGGGGAGGCTCCATGGAACTAGAGGATTCCCAGACCCAGGCCCTGCACTGGGTGAGGCTGCTTAAGGATGCTGGTTTCCATTTTCAGCAAGTTGAGCCTCCTCAGGAAACCATGTGGGTGAGCATACAACTTAAGAGTAGGGGCCTCGGGTTCACATCCTTGCTCTATCACTTGCTGGGTGTGTCATCTTGTGCAAGGTGCTGACCCCCTCCCAGCCTCAGTTTTCTCATCTGCGAAGTGAGGAGAATCGTGCCTGCCTCCCAGCGCTGTGAGAACTAATTGATGTGAAGTGTGTGAAAAGCTTAGTCCGGCATCCGGCTGTCGTCCGTGTGACCCAGAGGTCAGCTGTTACGGGGAACCAACCCCTCCTAGTTTGCCCAGCACTGAAAGGCCTACTTCCTGGGAAGCCCTTTGTCTGTGGGCAAACTGGGATGGTGGGCCGCCCTGGCTCCTCAGATCCGGGAGAGGAGCCTTCCAAGTCCACTTTGGTGTCCCAGCAAAGGCCAGAGTCTTTGCTGAGTTTTCTGCAAAATCCTGGAGCGTTTGAAGTCTTGCTTTGGCTGAGTTAACGCCGCAGTGGGGGTTAGATCTAAGTTTCCAGATGCAAGATTCTGAACTAGAGATTCAAATGTGTAATTCAGCCCCTTGCTCCCCCAAATCCACCTCCACAAGGCATCTGGGCGTGGAGGAGACCTTGCAGACGGTTGGGCAGGTGAGGAGTGGCGTATGTTACCGCAGCGTAAGCAGCGTCATGTGGAACATGACAGGCCGGTCCTTCGGCCTCCCCCTTGGGGGCGGTGGCCATGTGGGGGCTGTGGGGGCTTCACTTGGGAGTCCCTTGCCTCACCCCTTCTCTCTGACCTCTCCTCCTTTCTCTAAATTCCCCCGTTCATTTCTAGTATCTCTGTTGTTGCCTTGGTCTCGGTTGAACTGTGTTCTCAGGATCATCCACAGTCAGCCTTAAAACGTATTTTTCTCAACAAAGACAGTTCCCTTCCCAGGAGGAATTGTGGGGCCAACCGTTCAGGTCATTGCAGTGTGTTTCACACGGAACTATGTCAGATGGTCTGTTTAGAGGGGGAAGGTCCTGAGGTTGGGAAAGGCCACGTTTGGGACGTGTGCCACCTGGAAAGGCCACTCATCTTGGCGGCTCTGGGCTCCCGGGGTTTACCCCGAGGCGCCCCAGCCGCTGAGCCCGGCTCAGCTTTCACATCCCGAAGCTGGAGCCCCGGGGGTGGAGGGATGGCCTCCTTCCCAGCTCCCATCTTTGAGAGGCCCGGCTACCAGGCCTGGTCTCACCTCGTAGCCTCGGGCAGGCAGGCACAGACCTTCGGGGCCAGGAGGCCCGGCCCAGCGGGCCCAGCCGTTTGTCTAACAGGGAAAGTGAGGCCCATGGGCACCCACTCCAGAGGCCGCAGAGTTGAGGAGAGGGAGGAGAGAGGTGCCACAGAGCATTTCAGTGATTTATTTAAAAACACTTCTGTGTGAATTAATTTAAATTCTGATCTGCATACATATTTAGGGTTGGCTAATTAACATGTGAAGTAAACCAGTTAATCCCCATCTGCAAAACCTGTTCGGGTTGCTTTATTAGCACCAGGAATGCTGCAGAGGTTTTCATGGGTGGCATTTGTGAGTTTAAGGGTGGGGGGCAGGGGACATTGTGCGGACTACGGTGGGGGGTGGTGCTGAGGCATGCTGGGAGCACATGGAGCTGGGGTCCCGACACAGCCCTCACACCGTCCTCACACCGTCCGTGCCCCTCAGCGGCGGCCTGGCCTGGAGGGTGAGCCGGGCTGGGGGGCTCTGGCCGGCCCAGGTAGTGTGTGGGCAGCCAGAGGGTGGGCAGGCCAGACGTGGCTCTCCCTCCCCACCGGCAGTGGCAGCCGCTGCTTTGGAGCCTGGAGGCGTAGTACTAACTGAAGCCCAAAAGTCTGGGTTCTCAGCAGCCAGGACTTGCTTCAATGTCCACTCTTTGCTGGGGGCCTAGCAGCTGCTTTCAGTGTAATGAGCCCTGGGCAGGGGACCCCACAACTTCTGGGAAGCTGGCCTTTCCCTGGGGATGGAGTGTAGATGGACGCTGGAACTGGGACTGTTTCCATCCATCCATCTATCCTCCCTTAGGACAGCAGTCCATCCTTCTGTCCATCCTCTCAGATGTATTTCAATATGTTGGGCCACACAGAACATCCATTCACGCATCTCTCCAGCCATCTGCTCAACACTGTATCACGCCACCCACCCCTCCATCCCCTTCTCCTTCCTTCCCTTCCTCCCTCCCACCCTCCACCCATCCATTCCCCTACCCCATCTCCCCATCCATCTACCCTTCTACCAACCCGGCAATATTTCTTGACAGTTAACCGGGGATTTAAAGATGAATAAGACACGCCTCCAGCCTTAAAGGCACCAGGAGGGAAAGGTGGACACCAGGGAACCAGCTCTGCCATACCCAACTAGAAGCAGAGCCAGGCAGCGGGTATAGGGGACTGATCTGAACGGGCCCTGCCTTGGGGACAAGGACAATGCCACCCAGGTTTAGGTTCCCTTTTCCCTATGACAGAGCCTGGTAGAAAGTGGTGAAGGTGCATTGGGGAAGGAGGGGGGGAGGGAGGGAGGGAAAGGCCTCACTTGTCGGCAGCTCAGCAGGTGCAGTCAGACTTAAAGTGTCCCCAAAGAGCATCTGCCGAGAGGCAGGGGGTGAGCACGCCGAGTTATTTCTCCTGTAATTGGCACGGAAGAAGCTGCAGGCGTCCCGGGGTCTGCATCAAAGAGCTCAGAGCTGCTGTCTGTCTCACTGAAGACTCGGGCAGCTTGTCCGGGCTCCTCCAGCTCTCCCCTCCTGCCCCCTGCCCGCCTTTCCTGCCCCCTCTTCATGGTACTGATGGGGAGACCGCGCTGGCCTTGCTTTCTGCACGAGGGCAGCCGGGGTGGGGGCCCGGTGGGGGATGGGCGCGTGCAGCTCAGAGCCCGGGCTGTGAAGGGACAGGGAGGAGGTGACGGAGCAGCGAGGCCCTCCTCTGCAGGGAACGGCCGTGGCAGGCGCTCTGCCGCTGTTCTGAGTACAGGGCCTGGTGGGGTCCTTCTCCCCAGGCGGCCTGGGCAGGGCAGCCCCAGGTTTTCCTTCGTGCGCATCCCTCCCCGGGCCGCGGAGCCTTCCCGGCACTTGGAGGTGCTATTTGAACTGACTGGTCGCATGCATTTCGGAAACAGTCGAGTGTTTCTGTGTCTGTGGGCACCAGGGTGTGATGTGTGTGCGTGTGTCCACCTCCCCTTCCGGGGCACTTCTGGCTCATATCGGGGCGCCTCTCCCACAGTGGGGCCCACCACCCGGTTACCTGATATTGGAGGCTTCTGCTGCCCCCCCAGAGGCGGAGTGTAGGTAGGGGTGGGCAGCCTGGGCTGGAGGATCCAGACAGGCGGGGCTTCAGTCTGGTCTTGGCCTCCTTCCTGCTGGGGGTCCCAGTGGAAACGCTGGGTCAAAGGGGAGGGAGCACCTCTGCTGGCGGTGGAAAGGGCTGGGTCCCCATCGGCCCCCTGGGACTTCCCATCTCACTACTCCCACCCCAAGGAGCTCTGGGGAAGAGAATTAGACAACTCTCTATTTAGTCCAGTTCTTCCATCTTGTAGATGGGCAGCAACAAACGCAGAGGCTGGCGGCGGGGCCAGGACGAGGACCTGCGTCCCCAGACGCCTAGTCAGGGGCTCCGGCCCCAACCCAGGCTGCCCATCAGCAGAGTCTGAGGATGGTCCCCATCAGGCCTTGGCCGCCAACCTGGATGTACGTACAGAGCCTGCACCCAGGTTCAGCCAGGAAGGAACAGCCAGGCCAGTGAGGACAGCCACGTAACTTGCAGGACCCGGTGCAAAATGAAAATGTGGGGCCCTTACTCAGAACAATTACGAATTTCAAGATAGTGGCAGCAGAGCATTAAGCTGAGCTTTTGACCACGGCCTTGCGCGTGCCCATGAGGCCAGCACCTAGGCCAGTGCGATTCCAGGGAACAGCTGAGGTCCCTGGGTGGCTGAGGGTCCCATGCCATGAGGCGCAGGGCGCAAAGAGACATAGGACAGCCTCCTGCCTTAGCAGGAAGGGCAGGCAGACCCTCGGGCCCTGCTGGTGGGAGTGGGAGAGGCTGCTGCTACTGTGGAAACAGAATGGCGCTGTCTTGTTAAAGGTAGAACTGCCAACCCCGGGCGGCTGCCAGGGTGGGGGAGGGGGAGTTACTGTTTAATGGGGACAGAGTGCAGTTTGGGAAGATGGAAAGTTCTGGAGGTGGGCAGTGGGGATGCTGTACAACAGTGTGAATGTGCTTAATGCCCCTGAACCGTGCCTTTAAAATGATCGAAGTGGTAGATTTATGTATATTTTGACCACAATAAACAATTAAAAGAAAGGCAGGTGTGTGTGGAGGGGACGCGGGGGCGCTGTGCAGTTGCAGCTCCCTCGGCCCTGGCAGGAGTTGCTGGTCGGTCCGGAGCCAGGCCCTGGCTGCAGCGGCCCCGAGGCCACCTGAATGATGGAAGCTCCAGGAAACCTTCTGGCCGAATCCACTCCTGCCCCCGCCTGCACGCGGCCTGAAATGTCAGTGCCCTGCTGAACCTCCCTGCTGTCCTGAAGAGGAGAGACTCGTGAGAGTGCCTGGTGTTCTCTCAGGCCACAGGCACCAGACAGAATCCAACGTGGGACCAAAATCTCCGCCCTGAGACCGGGCTTGATCCTCATTGGTCATATGAGCAGTGGGAAAACGTCCCAGTGGGGCAAGGGCCGACCTTCCCCCGTGCATCTAGAAGTGTCCATCTGTGCTGCCGACAGAGCCCTTCTGCCCTTCCGTCTGCTCCTGGCTCCCTCCGCCCTCGCGGTCTTGCCCTGTCCTCGCCAGCAAACCCCTGCCCTCCACCGGGTCTGTGGCAACCAACTGCCCCGTGTTTAAATACGGGCTCTCTTGACCTCTCTGGGCCTCAGTGTCCGTGAAATAGGAACAGTAAGAGTGTCGGTCTCATAGGCGGGTGAGGGTCCCCAAAGCCTGTAGCAGGTGCTCCACTCAACAAATGGCGGCCATGGTGGTTATTATGCAGCAAACGCTGCGTCTCTGGCTGGCCTGGCTCAGTGGCACTCGGGGCTGCTTGTTGTCAGCAAACAAAGCGGTGTGAGGAGGCGGGGCAGCGAGGACGCTGCCTGGAGTCCTTGATGGGCCTCCCTCCCGGCGGCAGCTTTCCTCTCCACGGCCGATGCACCCTCACTGGGGAGAGCACGCGGAGACAGCAGAGGCAGGCACAGGGACTGCAGGCTTTGGGGGACCTTGAGAAGCAGCGCCCGAGTGGGCGCTTTTTCGCTGGGAAAGCTGCCAGCCCCCACCTTTGTGGGGGAAGCGGCTCTCTGCCTGCTGGGCCTGTGGATGCTCTTGGCTGCAGGGCTAAGGAACAGCTGGGGGCAGCACATCTGTCCAGTGGTGAGACACAACAGCACGACCCGGCAGAGGTCGGTCTCTCTGCCTGTGGGGGCTGCGTTTTCTCTGCCAGCCTGGCTGCATCACCCACCCAGGGCTCCCCTGCCTGGGTCGGTCTAGGGAGGGCAGTCCAAGGAAACATGGGCGGGCTGCTGCCACCAGATCAGGGGTTCTCGTGTGGCCTCCCAAACGGAACACCAGCACCCCCCAGGAACGAAAACACGCACGTCCCCGCCTGCCCCGCCCTGGACCCTGGACTTCTGAGCCAGAAGCTCTGGAGGGGCGGCCAGAAGCTCTGGAGCGGCGGCCCGTAACCTGAGTCTTAACACCGGGGGTAGGGCAGGGGCCGCGTCAGGTTTGTCCACTCCTGAACCTCAGCCCCCAACACTGGGCTTGGCACCTGGCGGCTGCCCGAAACGCTGCGGGGATTGAGCACTAGGATTCCTGAGGCCCCACACAGCCACTCCCTCACGTCCTCATGTCCTGGGACGCCCGCGTGTCTGAAATCTGCGGGAGCAATAGCTGAGTGGCGGTAGGAGTTCTGTGTGTCCCGGCTGGGTTTTGATTCCCACAGGAACCCCGAGAAGGAAGTGTTATCCTGGTTTCATAGATGGGGAAATGGGGGCGCAGGGAAGGACCCATCAGTCAGGTTCGCCTAGGGGAGCTGGAATTTGAAAGCTGCTGTCTCAAGTTCATGAGCTTCCCACCCATCACCTCTTCCAGGGACTACTTACTTGGCTTATCTGCTATAGGGGACAAATTAAGTCACTTCTGTACTCCCGGATTTTAACAGACGACACAAAACCACCCCCTCCCCAGCGCCTTGAAAGGCTCAATTCGTAAGTTGGTTGCTTGAGAGTCAGCATTTTTGTCAAGAAAGGATTTCTGGGTTCTCAGACCAGCCTGTGAAGAGCTCTTGACTCCTGGCAGCTCCCAGATCCCCGTGGGGGGATGCATGCCCTCTCCTCCCAACCCCAAAGCCCAGGGCTTCTGGGGTTACCCTTCCATGAAACCACTTCAGAACCCCATCAACCCCAGGACACATCCCTAGGAAACGCATTTGGGATTCGCCCTGAGGGCTGGTGGGATTGGGCCCTTCTTCGGGACCGGGTCTGGCCCAGGCCCAGGGTTCCGGTGGGAGCTGAGTGTGGGGGCTTGTGCTGCATGAGGTCTGAGGGGGCCAAGGGGCAGTTGGTCCCAGCCCCTCCGGCTGCACATTTGGATCCAGGGGACCTTGGGGGTCCCTATCTCCTTCACCTGCTACAGCCTCAGGGCTCTCACCTCCACCCCAGGGGTTTATCCTGAGTTTTATGTGTATTTTCCATGAAAAAAAATTCTGTGTTAGAAATGTAGTGCAGAATTTAGTTTAAACAGGGCAACCCTCCTACAAAGTTTGTAGCTGAGGGTGGCAGCCCCCGGTCCCCCTCAAGGCCCTCTCTAGGCAACCTTGGAATTCTTAGCCATCGCTGCTGGTGTTCACCTTCATCAGAAATCTATGCTGATCCTATTTCTTGCTTTTTCAGTTTATATACTATATATCACGATAGCCACTGCCATCCTCCTGGGGACTCCCTGCGCCCCTCTCCTCTGTCGGATCTCCAGTATCCTGTGTCCCCGATAGTCTCTTTCCTGGGCTTCTCCCTTGTTTGGTTGGAGCGCATCCCCTAGTAGCTGCCTGAGAAAGAACGTATGGGGGCAAATTTAAAACACACGCACACGTCTGGAAATACGTTCACGCTGCCATCACTGAGCCTTAGCTGGAGGAACTAATGGATTAGGAATCACTCCCTGTCAGAATTCAGAAGACGCTGCTTCACTGTGTTCCGGCTTCAGAACCTGCTTTGAGAAATTCAGTGCCGTTTTCATCTCTGATCCTCGGTGTGTGACCCATATGTCTTTTCTCTTTGGAAGGTTTTTGGACTTTTTCTTTTTTTCCCTTTGGGATTTAGATCCCGGTGTCCTAAAATTTTATGAGAAGGCTTGATGTAATTCCTTCCATTTTTTATTTTGAAAGATTTCAGACATAAAAACAATACAAACGCAATAAATACAGGAGTGGGCAAAAGGAGGTTTACAGTTGAGTGTTTCAGAATCTCTGCGAGACGGTGTCGTGATGCATCTACATGATGTATTCGCGGGGAAGCCGCATCTTCAGAATTCTAACAGGGAATGATCTCTAATCTAGTCATATCCAGCCAAACCTCAGTGACAGGAGAATGAAGATATTTTCAGACATGTGAGGTGTTCCTTTTTTTTAAGAAAAGGTCCCCTATACATTCTTTCTCAGGCAGCGGCTAGAGGATGTGCTCTAGCTGTGAGCCTGCTTTTGCCCACCCCTGTATAAAACGTAATGAAACATTATAACACATATATTACAAACCCATCTCTGTCACCGAGATCACCAAAACATCACCAATAAAGTCGAAGTCCTTCCTTAACAGCATGTCTTCTTCCCAAGATGTATCTTGAAATCTGTTGTTTATCCTTCCTGTGCATTTCTTTATTCTTTCACTGCATAAAATATATGTTAATGTATACCATTGTGAGTGTTTCAGAAATCTCTATATAGACGGCGGCACGGCGTATTTATCTTTCTGCCGCCCGTGTCTCTGCTCAGCGCTGTCGGTGAGTCATCTCCGCTGAGTGTGGCCCTTCTCGTCACTGCGTCAGGCCGCTGTTCGCTGCATCACAGTTATTACGTGTCTGTTCTTCTGTCCACAGTATTTGGGCTGTTTCCAATTTTTATTTTATTTATTTTTTTAAAATTTTAAAAAGATTTTATTTATTTATTTATTTTTTAGAGAGAGGGGAAGGGAGGGAGAAAGAGAGGGAGAGAAAGAGCAATGTATGGTTGCCTCTCACATGGCCCTCACTGGGGACCTGGCCTGCAACCCAGGCATGTGCCCTGACTGGGAATCGAACCGGGACCCTTTGGTTCCCAGCCCGTGCTCAATCCACTGAGCTACACCAGCCGGGGCATGTTTCCAACTTTTAGCGAACAAAAAGGTGCTGCTACAAACATTCTGTGCACGTCTCCTGAGTCCACGTAGAAGAGATTCTATGGGGAAATGGTTTGGGTTCTGCCAGCCCACTGGAGTTGTGTGGGGAGCTTTAAAGGATCATGACGTCAAGGCTGTGCCCCAAATTCATTAAACCAGAACCCCTGGGGGTGAGTCCAGCAGGCGTGCTTGTGGGGCTGCCCCGCTGATTCCAACGAGCAGCCAATGGGGACAACCGCTTCCCCAGACCAGCGCCACTCAAAGTGTGGTCCCCCCGCCTGCAGCTCGGGCATCACCTCCCGGGAGCTTGTTAGACGCACGCTCTCAGCCCCCCGCCCAGACCTAGTGAGCGAGGGAGAGTCTGCTTCAGCAAGGCCTCCGGTGTTGGGTATTACCCTGCGGCCGCGGGCCACGCGTATCCTCATCCGCAGGTATCGCTGAGGGCTGCTCAGGAGGGCGGCGGCCGTCCACGCGGCTGCGAGTTTCGGTCACTGTGCCCGGCACTCGGTGGGTTCTCTCGCAGGGGGCTTGTTTTCTTTAGCCCTAGGAAATACTCTCGTGTCATTTCTTCAACAGTTTTCTCTCCTGTATTTTGTTTCTTGGTTTCAGATTCCTGGTAATTGGACGTTGGACCTTCGGCACGGCTCTTATCCTTTGCTTGTCCAATTTTCTTGATTTTTTTCTTCCACTTTTACATATTTGTTTTTGTGTTTTACATCCTGGGAGATTTTCTCTCATCTTCCATTCCTTCGAATGCATTTTTAAATTTCTGCTATTATAGGAACCCACTGAATGGAGAACATATTCACCAATGATATATCTGATAAGGGATTCATTTCCAAAGTATATGAAGAACTTATACAACTCAACACCAGGAAGACACACAGTCCAATTAAAAAATAGGCAAAGGAGCCCTGGCTGGTGTAGCTCAGTGGATTGAGCGCGGGCTGGGAACCAGACGGTCCCGGTTCGATTCCCGGTCAGGGCACATGCCTGGGTTGCGGGCCAGGTCCCCTGTGAGGGCCATGTGAGAGGCAACCATACATTGCTGTTTCTCTCCTTCTCTGTCTCCCTCCCTTCTCCTCTCTCTAAAAATAAATAAATAAAATCTTAAAAAAAATTAAAAAATAGGCAAAGGACCTGAATAGACACTTCTCTGAAGAGGACATAGAGATGGCCGATAGACATATGAAAAAGATGCTGTCACTAACCATCAGAGAAATGCAAATTAAAACCGCAATGAGATACCACCTGACACCTGCAAGAATGGCTACCACCAATAAAGCAACAAACGACAGTGCTGGAGCGAATGTGGAGAAAGGGGAACCCGAGTGCACTGTGGGTGGGAATGCAGGCTGGTGCAACCACTGTGGACACCAGTGTGGAGATTCCTCAAAAAATTAAAAATGAAGCTGCCTTTTGACCCAGCTTCTGGGAGTATATCCTAAGAAGAGCAAAACACCAATTCAAAAGAATACATGCACCCCTATGTTCATAGCAGCACTATTTACAATTGCCAACATCTGGAAACAGCCCAAGTGCCTGTCAGTGGATGAGTGGATAAAAAAAGCTGTGGTACATTTTACAGAATGGAATAGTACGTAGCCATAAAAAAGGAAATTTTATCTTTTGTGATAGCATGGATGAACCTGGAGATAATGATGCTAAATGAAATAAGCCAGTCAGAGAAAGACAAATACCATATGATCTCACTTACATGTGGAATCTAATGAACAAAATATACTGACAAACAGCCCTGGCTGGTGTGGCTCAGTGGACTGAGTGCTGGCCTGCAAACCAAAGGGTCCTTGGTTCAATTCCCAGTCAGGGCACATGCCTGGGTTGTGGGCCTGGCCCCCAGTGGGGGCACGAGAGGCAACCACACATTGATGTTTCACTCCCTCTCTCCCTCCCTTCCCCACTGTCTAAAAATAAAATAAAATAAAACCAAAATAGAAATAGAGGCATAGATACGTGGAACGGACTGACCGCTGTCGGGCGGGGAGGGATGAAAGAAGGTGAAGGGAGCCCTGCCCAGTGTGGCTCAGTGGTTGGGTGTTCTCCCACAAAGCAAAAGGTCAAGGGTTGGATTCCCGGTCAGGGCACGTGCCTACGTTGCCGGTTTGGTCCCCAGTAGGGAGCATGGGGCAACCGATGGATGTTTCCCTCTCACATTAATGTTTCTCTCCCTCTTCCCCTTCTCTAAAAATAATTAATTAATTAATAATTAAAAAAAGGTGAAGGGATTAGCCAAAGAACATATACCCATAACCCATAGACACAGACAGAAGTGTGGAAAATTTTCTGCTACTACTTGTATATTTTAATTTTAAGAGCTTTAACACTTCCTTTTTAAAAATAACATTCTTTTTCCTGTTTCATAGGTGAATAATTGTGGAGGGTTGTACTCTGACCCCTTTCTTCTGTATGGCGGAGTCTCTGTGTGTTGGTTGCTGGTTTTGGTCTCTGTTGGTGCCCTTGGCTGTCCCCACTGAGTGCAATCAGCAAAGCTATTGGGAAGCTCTGTCCACAGGGGTGGGGCTGGTGGCCTGGGGTGTCCCCGTGGTGACTGGGCAGAGACTGGGGGACCACCCATGTCAGGCTCTGTCCAGCTTTTCTCTTTGGTCAGTTTCCCAGACAGACATGTTGTGTCTTGGGGAGTAGGCTCGGCTGTTAGCGGGGTGGGGATAGAGGGTGCAGAGGTTCTCCGCCATTAACCACAGCCTTATCTCCATCTTTGGCTGGTTTGGGGTGCCAATCCAGACTTTCTAGTTCCACCCTGGCCAGCAGTAAACCTGTCTTCTGCCAGGGTCAGGGAAAGGCAGAGCAGCCACAGGCTGGGGGTGCTGGGAGAAGGGACTTGGGGGTCTAACCTCTTCTTCCAAGCAATACTATTTTCATACCCATCCTGAACTTCCGCCTTAGGGATGTCTGGCCCCTCCCAGCTGTAATCATTTGGGGGATGCTGCACAGCAACTGGGCTTGTTCATGGCTGGCTTTCTCTCTTGCAGACATTTTGGGAAGTAGTGAGAGCTGGCACTAAACAAATTTATACTACCTCTCAAATTTTCAGAACTTTCTTTTTTAAAAGTTTTTATTTACTGATTTGAGAGAGAGGGGGGAAGACACAGAGAGACATCAATCTGTTGTCCCACTGATTTATGCATTTACTGGTTGACTCTCATATGTGCCCTGACTGGGGTTCGAACCTGCAACCTTGATGTATCGGGACCACCCTCTAACCAACCAAGCTGCCTGGCCAGGGCCAGGTGTTTCTCATTTGCTGCCATTTTCATTTCTTTATGCCATTTTATTGGGAGTTTGGGGGGCAGAGAAAATATGGTTCAGTCCGCGGTACTTAATCAGAAGTCCTTGTCTGTTTTACGAACATCTTTACATATGTACATATAAGTTTGTATGACTCATTTTGATTATTCGTATGTATACTTACCATATTTTTCGGACTATAAGATGCATTTTCCCCCCTCAAACTTGGGAGGAAAAGAGGGGTGTGCGTCTTATAGTCCAAATGTTCTGTTTACATTTACATTGGTGAAATATTATATTATTTGTTATTAAATATTTTACATTTTTTGCTTCAAAATTTTTTTCCTATTTTCCTCCTCTAAAACCTAGGTGAGTCTTTTTTTTAAAAAAATGTTTTGTTTTGTTTTTTTTTAAATATTTTATTTATTTATTTTTAGAGAGAGGGGAAGGGAAGGAGAAAGAGAGGGAGAGAAACAGCAATGTGTGGTTGCCTCTCACATGGCCCTCACTGGGGACCTGGCCCGCAACCCAGGCATGTGCCCTGACTGGGAATCGAACCGGGACCGCCTGGTTCCCAGCCCATGCTCAATCCACTGAGCTACACCAGCCAGGGCTACCTAGGTGAGTCTTATGGTCCAAAAAATACGTAACCTTTTCTTTTTTTTTTTTTTTTTTACATAGATGGCCTTGCTTTTTCCACTCAGCGTTAGGTTTGTAAGTTCCTCACATACACAGCCCCAGTTCATTCCTTTCACTGCGGCCCAGGAAGTCTCCCAGCAATGAACGCATCACCATTTTTCCCTCCATTTTTCTCCTGACGCAGGTCAGCAGCACAAGTGATCGTGGTCCTCTGATGAACACAGTGGCTCCACGCAAATCCTCATCTTTATTTTCATTCTGAGGCTAGCTTGTCAATGGGAAGCAGTGAGGGTTTTTTTTTTTTTTTCTTTTACCATCTGCCATAGCAATGGTGAAAAAGCCACCGGTGGGGCCTGAGGGCTGGGAGGGTGGGCGTGGGGGGCACTGGGGGCGGAGAGGAAGGATGGGTGGGTGCAGACTACGACACACACAGACACACATTTACTCTCTCTTCAGGGAAGGGTTTTCCAGAAGCATTTGTCTGTGCTTTGAATTAAGTATTTTTCATGCCAAACTGAACCTACTGAAGAGTAATGAATTAATGGCTTAGGGGAGCCTTCGGGCCCCAGCTGGGGACTGGGCCCAGGGTTGCTCTTCAGTGAGTGCATTCCGTCTTCACCAGAGCCCTGCTGGGCTCCACAGCAGGGGAGAGGCGGAGAGAAGCAGGGAGGGAGGGAGGGAGGGTGCTGCTCTCAGCTGGTGGAGCCGCGGGCTGAGGGAGAGGGCAGGCGAGTCTCCTCCCACCTGCTCTGGGCTCCAACACTCTCCTCTCCAGCCGCCCAGCTCAGTTTTGAAGGGTAACGCTCAGGACTGGGCTTCTCCTTCCACTTTAATACAGACATGGAGAAAGCCCGCTGGGTGCCCTCTGAAAACGCAGTGCACATGGGGGGCCCTTCCAGCCCACCCCAAGGCCAGGGCCAACTTGAAATACACACAGGGAGACTGAGGAGGGGTCCGGGGAGGACAATAAATAAAGGTTATGGCTGAGTGGAATGGCTGGGCAGGCGATGAGGAGGGCTCCTGGGGAGGAAGAGGTGCAGAAGGCACTGAGTGGGGGGCAGCGGACTGAGCCCACTGGCTTGTTGACTCAGGGTCACGTCCGACAGGGTTGGAGGTGAGGTCTCCTGGACTGGCCTGGAAGGGGCCAGGAAGGGTGTGGCTCCGGCGCGCTCTTTCTCTCTCAACCTCTTCCACCTGGAAAGCCCACGCCACGCACCAGACAGGCCTCTGCCCAGGGTAGGCAGAGGGCGTCATCGGAGGCCATGTCAACAGCGGGGGCTCGTCCGGGTGTGCGTTTTGCCTTTGGGGGAGAGAAAAAAACGCCACTATAGGGTGAGCAGAGGCAGGGCACCTCCCTGGCGACAGCTGGACCTTCGGGAAAGAAATGGAGGTGACAGCAGGGAAGGAGGGCGCCTCGCTGGCACAGCCCCACACCTGAGGCGGCTTCCTTGTTTGAAACCAACGGGGGCCGCCGGGCAGGGCGGGGGGCTGGCGCCCTGGGCAAAGCCCTGCGCCGCTGTGCCGCCCATTGCGGGCAGTACGTCCATCGAGACCCAGGTAACGACACAGGTGATCTGCTGCCACCAGACGGGGCGATGGATGTGGGAATACCCAACTTTCCGCAGGCTGGGCCGTTCCAAGCTGCGTCTCAAGGCCTGGAATCCTCTCTGTGCACTGGCCGCACAGCATCCCCATTTATTACTGGACGTTTCCTAAGACCTGCTCAGGGTGGGCACTCCGCACGCACCTGCATTCACCCTCTGCAACCCCGCGAGGGACATGATGTGGGCCCTCCGTTAGGGGCAGTGGCACTGCCCGCAGAGAGATGGGGTATTAGGTTGAGTCATACTGAATTGCCAATATTCACCAATTTTTTATCTATAGAAATGCAGTTTCACATGGCTCAGTCTATGCCCCGGTTTACGCCCCAGTTTACGTCTGTGGGTGGCAGCGCTGGGACTGGGACTCCGGCCTGCCTGGCTCCAAACCGCCCTGCGTAGAGGGTCTCAGGAGGCCAGAGGGAGGGCAGTGGGTCCACTTCAAGGCCACGCCCGCGGTGGCTCCCTCTCCCTCAGACCTGCCCACCCACTGCCTGTCTTCCGTGCCCTGCCCCGCAGCTTCTCAGGAAGTATGGGTGGGGGAGGGGGAGGAGGGAGGGAGAGGCAGGGAGTGGGGAGTGGGCCAGACCTCCCACTGGTTTCCTGTTGGGTGGGCACACCTAGGCTCCAGTAGTGAACAAGCTGGGAGGTCAGCTGCCACGCGTGCGCCATGCCCCCGTGGGTCCTCTGGCTCCAGGGGTGCCAAGTTCAGCTGGGGCTTCTTTCTTGAAAGAGACTAGAGGCTGAACATCACTTGCACCATTTTCTCTGGCTTGAGTGTGAGGAGACCTCCCCTGACCCACCCTCATTGTGGATCCCAAGCTGGCCAGGCCAGGCCAGGAGCGTGGTGGGAGCTTGGATTCTTATGCTTGGTTTCCACACCCATCAAATGGGGGTGCCAAGCTTCCTGCCTATTCCTCCAATACAGCAAAATTTGACCTTGGCAGTGCAAGTGCAGGCTGGGCCCCAGTGCCAACAGCTTCAGCGGTCCCAAATTCTCCCTCTGATTTGGGCCTGCCCTGGGCTGGGCTGTTCTGGGTGAGTTCATTTGGCTTCCTCAGCTACATGGTAGGTTTCTAGTGGTCAAGGACTGTCCCCCAGGGCACCTAGGACCCCAGCTGGGCACGCTGTGGGGCTTGGTGAGCTCTGGGTTGCCTGGAGCATAGTAGGTGCTCTCTCTGGAAATGGGGGTTCCTGTGACTGTCACGGAGACAGGGATGAAAGGTCACGCACTCTGCAAGCTGATGACTGGGAGGGACGCCTGCCGTGATTGATTTGCCGTTCCTCTCTGTTCGCTGCAGGCGGGGCGGGGTCTGGCACCCTGTTCCCCCAGTGCCTGCCCAGAGCGCAGCGAGCACACAGGACTGGAAACTGCATCTACCACGTTTCAGGTTGGGAGGACTGATTGGGAGAGGAGGAGGGCCCTGGGGGAGGGGTAGGCAGTGGGTAGGGGTCAGAAGTAGTGGCTGGTACTCACCGGGGCCCTTTGGGCTGGGCCAGGGAGGGGTGCCCCTCTGTGGGTCTGCAGAGGCGGTCCCAGTCTCGCTGGCCAGGCTGCTCTGGCTCCCTGACAGGTGGCTGGGTGGGCGGGCGAGCTCCATCTTGGGGGACTCCATGCTGCCACCTGCAAGAGACCATGTGTGAGCCCAAATGGGTCAGTGCTGGGCCCTTCGGACCGTAAACTGAGACAGGGATGACCTCAGCCCGACAGTGAGCTGACATAAAGCCATCTCATGGGGATTTGTGATGGGCATCTACGGGACTGTCTGCCCAGAGCCCCTTACCCTGGGAACTGCCACCCCCGCCCCCACATGGCTGCCATGTTCTAGGTGACCCCACCCTCTGGCCACTATGGATTGGTCCACCATAACTCACATAAGGGCCACCAAGTGGCCCCTCAAGTCCTTTCACTACGGAACAAGTAAAGTCACCGACATGAAAGTTGGCCACAAGGAGGAACTTTTCTTGCCTTCAAAGAATGAGGGTGTGATGGGAGGGTATATATTTCAGTGAACTCCATGGGTTATTAATTGCTGCCTTTACTAATTCAAGGATCCTCACTCATACATGCCTGTTAGTTCTTGCCTGGCCAAGAGAGCAGAGCCGCGGCCTGTGACATGTACTGAGTCTTCTCCCGTCCAGCAGGCCCTCTTGGCCACAGCTGGGCGCTGGTGTGATGGGAGGGGAGAGGAGGGGGTGTAGAACCTGGCCTGGAGACCAGGGCTGGTGGGAGTTTCCTTCCCACTTTCCTAAAGTGGACTCTTTGGCCTGAGGGGCTGAAGAGATTGTCTAGCCTGGGGACAGTTTTCATCCCTCACGTCATCTTCACTCACTGACACTGACCACGCGGAAAACTGCACTGAGCAGGATTCTGAGGCCACATCAGGCTTGGTGGGAAAGCGTATCATGATCAACTAGTAATGCCTGCCACAGGCCCAGGAGCGGAAGTACAAGTACGCGTGCCAGGCATGTGTCATCCCAGCAGGAATTCCTTCCATGTCAGCTCTAGCAGGAGGTCACTCAGCCTTTGTCCCAGGACGGCACCCCGGGGCATTTCATTCCAGGTTGGGGCAGTTATTATAAAGCTTTCTTAGGTCTGAAATCAGCCCCCTGAGGCATCTTTCAAATATCCCGGTTCTAACTTCTGGAGTAACTCTGAATAAAGCTGGCCCTCTTCCCAGGGAGGCCCTTCATGTGTTTAAAGGAGAGGATAATGTGCCCCCCAGGCCTTGTCTGCACCAGCCTCAAGGCCTGGTTAATTCTTGCTCTCTCACAATTTTATTTACTTATTTTCAGAGAGAGGGGAAGGGAGGGAGAGAGGGAGAGAAACATCAGTCGGTTGCCTCTCACACGCCCCCAGCTGAGGACCCAGCCCACAGCCCAGGCACGTGCCCCAACAGGGAATCGAACCCTAGACCCTTCAGTTGGCAGGTGCTCGATCCACTGAGCCATAGCAGCAGGAGCCCTGATTAATTCTCTTTCAGACAGCAGGGTCACTGAGGAGAGCTCAGAGATGTTAAATTCCGAAGCAGCTTGGGAGACCTTCTGCTCCGCCCATTTGTGCTAACCAGTGGGAAATCGAGGCCCAAGAGGTCATATGCATATATGGGTTCCAACTGCATGCTTCCCGCAGCGCCAAGCCAGTCCGGAGAACTTCACCTGACTCACAATCTCATCACTCACGAGGCCACATCTTATTTGGGAAGCTCACAGGGAGCTGGTGGGGGGTGGGGGGTGGAGCCCAGGTGTGCAGGCTGAGGGTCAGGGCAGCCACTGGGCCTGCCCCTCCCCCCATGGAATACCCACTCCTCAGTGGTGCTAAGACATTAGCTCCCGTTGGCCCCAGCCCCAGGGCCACTTCTCCTTCCTGATCCAGAAAAACTCTGCCGACACCTGCTGGGGCACAGAGGCCCGAGGAAGCAGCAAAGCTACCTGCACCAGCGGTGTGCTTCCCACACTCACCCGGCTCCCTGCAGGACTTGTCGCCTTTCAGGTCTCTGTCCCCAATGGGTGGGAGTCTGTCCTCCAGGCTGGAGGAGCTGAGATCTGAGTCGCTGTCACTGTCGCTGGAAACCACTGGAAAGAACGGACACCAGAACAGGAGGTCATTGCTACCGGCCCCCACCAGCAGGCATGTTGGACAGAGGGCCAGGGCAGACCTCCCTCCTGCCAGGACACAGTGGCACAGAGCCTCAGCTGGCCTGGGTGTTTGGGGCACAGGAACAACGGCCTAGGGAAGGGGCAGCAGGCTACCCCTCTCTGCCAGTCAGAGAGGTGAGTCCTAAGGCGAGGAGGCTGGAACTTGGGCCCAGCATGAGCAGGACCGGTGGGAGGTCTCGCCATCTCCACCTGTCACCCGCTCCCTGTGGTGGAACCAGAAGTCTGCTGCTGTGACGGGAGCGGACGATCCCCTTCAGTGAAGGCACGTGTGCTCGGAGCCCTGCACCTGGCCACACCGCTCTGTCGTCACGGCAATGCCAGCCCTCGCTGACCCCTACGGGTGACTCCGGCGCTTTACACGTGCTAACCCGCTGAGGCTTTGGAACGACCCTGTCAGGTCGAAAACAGCATTCTCCCCGTTCTACAGGTGAGGAAACTGAGGCACTTGCCCAGTGTAGGAAGTGGAGCAGCAGGATCCCAACCCTGGCGGTCGGCTCCACAGCCCGTGTTCTGACCACTCCAATTCCACTGGAAGGATGGACCTGGGGGCTGGCAGGCTGAGCTCTCGCCCCAGTTCACCCGGTAACTCCCAGCGGGGTCTCATGGGCGCAGCAGAAAGGAGCCGGGCCGACAGGGTTGGAGCCCCAGGAGACGGGAGAGGAGAAAATCCCTCACAGCCAACACCCACTGTGGTAGAAACCCTCTTTTCTGGACTAAATGGAACCATATTTGGCTGCTTTGTCACTGGTGGGAGTCATAATATGGGATATATTCATATGTTAAACATTCTATTTTAACTTTAAGCATAGAAATGTACATCCATTCGCCAATCTTTTGCTGCAAGCCTGGGTGCTCCTTTGGGCTTGGGTCCACCTGGTCTTTCAAGCCCGAACTGCACACATGCTCGGTTGTTCGTGAGTCCCAGGTCCTGCGTCTTTACGTTGGAGCCGAGCGTGAAGAAGGGGCAAAGCAAGACGAGGGCAGAATCCTCTACTTTCCTTTTTCTTTCTCCTGTTTTTACAGTTGTCCTGCCCACATCTAATTCAACAGCTATTTTAAGCAAGTGGCTGCCACGAAGTCTTTCCAAAGTCTCGGTTTCAACAACTCTGTCTTTTCTGATTCTTTTCATGACTTTACATAACTTTTAATTAAATGATGTAATTATAACAGGTGCAACTGTGCAACAAGGCTTGGGGTTACAGGTAAGCGGCTCTCCTGGGTGGCTCACTCGGCGATGGACGCCGAGAACCAGGGGTGCAACCCGGGGCTCGCAAAGCGCTGGGCACCGTGGGCGGTTGGGGGGGTCGAGCTCTCTCCGCCAGGCGCTGTGCTGGGTACCCAGCGAGCATTATCTTGTTCAGTCTGCCAAACAACCCAGTGCCGTAGGGGCCCATTTGTGGGAGAGGAGATTGGAAACAAAATCGATCTACACCAGGGGTGGCTAAGAGGCTTCATCTGACCCACCAGATCCCCCTGGGGCAGCGTGAGAGGAGACGGCTGAAATTGCATTAACAGCCAGCAGGAAGGAGGGCTCCCGAAGGACAGCGGTCTGTCCTTCTGTCCGTTCTCTCAGGTGTATTTCAACATGCCGGTCCACACAGAACATCCATTCACCTCTCTCTCCAGTGGATACACAAGTCCCAGTCACCCCTGTGCAAAGGCTCCTCATAATCTACAGGATCAAGTCCAAGCTCCTTTGTCTGCTCATCCAGCCTCATCCCATGCAGCCGGCTCTCCTAACCCTGGGTCCTCTGGCTCCACTGGCTGGGAGCTCCTGCCAAAGCACCCGTTAGCGCCTCCTGCCTACCTCTGCCCAGGGCGCCTCACCCATCGCTTTTCTCCTGGCTCAGGTGGTGCTACCTCCTCCAGGGGCCCTGTGCATTCCGCTACGCCTGCACCTCCCTCGTCCTGAAGTACAAATTTGTGTGTGTGTTCCCCCAGCAGAATCGAGGCTCCTTTCCGGAAGGGGCCAAGTCGCACCTGAATCAAGCTGGCAGTCTTCTCCTGCAGAGCCTGACCCGTGTGGGTGGGGCGAGAGTGATGCTAACCTTACTGTTCCCAGCTCTGCCTTCGCTGTGCTCCAGGATTCTGCCTTCTCTTTTCCTCCCCTGTCCTCAAGGAGGGCTTCTTGGGCTTTTGTGATGCAGAATCAAGAGGAGACAGGGACTGGGGGGGCAGTGGTCCGTATGCCTCTTTCACAGTATTGGAGAAATACCAGCAAAGGCCTGACTTAGCAATCGTTTTTCAGGTCCTGGACTGGGTTTCTATGACTGTGATTCCACCGAGACCGGACACAATTGCTGTTGGTTCTAGAAGCATTTACGTGTTTTTGACTCACTGACTGACTAAACACCAGCCCCGTGGGTCCCCAGACAGAGGGAGTGGGAGGTGCCGGAGGCAGCTGCAAAGGCATCAGGGAGGAATCTGTCCCCCTGCCCACCCCCAGCAGCACGGGGTGGGGGCCGGCAGCCAGTGACGCAGAGGGAGTCCCTTGGGAGAGCGCATGGCTGGTCTCACGTCGGTTTCCCCATCTCTCTGGCAGAGACGCTTAAGGACAGACGACGGTTTATCCTTGCCGACTTGGAGGGTCCCCCCTCTCCCACACTTGACACGCAGGATCTTCATGAATCTGGGGCGGGGAGGACATGGGGCTCCACGGTGTTCTAACAGGGCCAGGACCTTCAGTGCCAACAGGCAGATGCCAAGAAAGCACACATAACTTCAAAGAGGCAATGTCCCAGGACCTGGGTCACAGGGGCAAGCTCCCTGATCACGCTTCTTCACCCCCTCCTCTCCTGTCACCTGTCATACCCGTTAGGTCGGGAGCGGGCGTGGGTGTAAACTGCACGAAGGCTGTGCGGTTTCATTGCGGGGAGGCGGGGGGGGGGGGGGGGGGGGGGGGGGGGGGGGGGGGGGGGGGGGGGGGGGGGGGGGGGGGGGGGGGGGGGGGGGGGGGGGGGGATGCCCTGGAGGTGGGTTCGGGTGCCATGCTGCCTAGAGCCCTTGAGGCTCTGATGTTGCACAAGGTTTTGAAAAAATAAAACCTCTTCAAGTTACAGTCGGTTGGCTTGTTCTTTGTCTCCTTTTACAGGCCCAGAGGCCTCAGCCACAGAGGGGGGGTGGCCCCAGGGGACGCGGCGCTCACTGAGGCATCGCGGGGCAGAGAGGCAGCCGGCTGACGAGACTCGCTCCTTTGGGGGTGCATCTCCCTCGGCTCCAGAACCTCTGCTCCTTGTGTCTGGGATCTCGAGGCGGGGCCGGGCCAGCGTTCCGAGGGCCCCGTGAGACCCACACCTTGGCTAATTTGCCATTCGAGTGCCATCGCCACCTTTCTGCCCGCACGGCAGCTGCGACTGTGAATCTTTCAGGTCTATTAACAAAGCGTTTAGCCTCATAAATCTTTTGGCCCTTGCTCTTCCATCCTCAACAAAACACTGTGTGTCTGAAGGCTGGTTTTCCCCTCTAATTCCCCGGAGGTGGAGTCTGGGAGAGCTCGGTGATGAACGCTTGGGCACCGCTCGCGTCTGCTTTTTCAGGTTGGAGATGGGAAAACCCCAGGAGGAAGACTGTCTCAAGAATGTCCCCAAGGGGGTGTCACCAAATGGATTCACCTGGGCTTTGCCAGGAGGCAGGGAGGATGGCAGGCCCTCCCCTCCACAGGCCTGAGCCCCTGGGCCCCTTGCTTGGGGGGCCCAGCGTCCCCAAGATTCCCCCAACCTGGCCCAGCAGGGCTGCCTGCTGCCAAAGATGAAAGCCAGCGCCAGCCATGCCCACTCCTCTGGGGATTGGCCAGCTTTCCCCCACCCCCCACCCCTGGTTTGCTCTTGGATGAATTTGCAATTTGACTGTCTCCATGGAAACTCAAGAGTTTTGGCACATGAAGGTTGGGGGAGACTTCCCTTTTATAAAGTCTTTCCAGAACGCCTGAAAGGACAGGTGTGGCAGCTGCAGCCCTGTGGAGACACCTGTCCTGGGACGGTCCAGGGGACTGGCGGGACACTGGCCTCTTGACCTCACAGGCCTGCACTAGGATTTGGGGACTGGCGTCCTGGCTCTGTTCTGCCACCACCTCTCTCTGTGACCTGGGGCACCTGCACAACCTGGACAGCTACTCCGGGTCGGGATTCTAGGGTTCACCTCCAGGCCCGCTTTGTTCCACCAGTGGAGAGACCCCAGTGCCCCTCACCAGTTGAGAGATGGGGAGATGCGACTCCGGACCCTACAACACCCGCCTGCCCAGCAGCAGGGCAGCGGCAGCCAGGCAGCTTGGGAGGCACTTGCAAGCGGCTGCTGCTGCTGCTTTGCTCGGAGGCGCCCAAAGCCCCCAGACATTATGGGAATTAGAGAGGAAGAGAGATATTTTCAGCAAACACTCTGCCAAGGCAAAGCAGATGGTGGAAAGTTTTGCATACTAAAAACAACAAAAAAAATTTTTTAATGTAAAGGAAAAGTGATAAGGCCCTGGGGAATGCACCGACACCCCCCATCAGCGTCACGCAGCCCACCACGCCGGCATGGTGGCGGCGAAGAGCCCCGTGCTGTCCCCACTGAGCCAGGTGAGGGCGGGGCCCACAGCCTGGGGTCCTACAGAGATGCCTGGCAAGTCTGGGGCTCCATTTGGTGGCAGCAAAAGGGAAGTGTGGGGTGGTGACGAGGCGCCAGCTCTGAGTCAGAGAGACCCAAGTTCTGCCCTGGCTCCGCTACTTCCCAGTCACGTAACCTCGGGCCAGTTTCTTCACCTGTCTGCGCTCAGCAAGTCCACCCGTGAAATGGGGGACGACGGGTCCCTTTCGGGGTTGTTGTCGGCATTAGAAGAGGTCACACAGGTGGGGTCTGGCGCATGGCGGCTGCTTGATAAAAGGGAGCTGTTTTATTCGAGGGGGCCCCCTGACCACACGGCTTGCACCTCTTGGCGCAGGCTTGCCCCTGGGGTCACTGATGCCAAGGCCAACCTCACAGGGGTCGACTCGCTTTTTCCAGGGGCGCTTATGCTCCCAAGTTATGTTTCACGGGATGCTGAGGACGCTGTGTGTCTTCCGTGGCCGTCTGGAGGCCAGGCTGGGGTCTGAACCCAGGCCTTCCTCCCGGGAAGCCCTGCTCTTCCCCGCTCAGCTGCTGTGCGGGGCACCCGTGGTGCAGCCTCAGCGGAACAGTTCTGCTCCCTCAGAAGCCCCCCTCCAGGCAGGCCAGTCCGGCCTCTGTTTCCCCTACAGGCCCTTCCTGGTTTCTCTCTGGGCCCTTTGCCCATTAGCGGCGGGGCCTCAATGTGGAGAGAAGACTTCTGTTCCCTCCCAGCATGAACGGATGGTCTCTGTCCTGGACGCTCCTGGGCACACGCTTTCATCTCTCCAGACCTCAGCCTTCTCCGCGGCGACGTGGACACAGTGATAACTACCAGTGAAGTGAGGTCAAGCAGGGCAGAGGGCACTGCAAGTTTAAAAAGCTATACGAGCTTATAAAGTTTTTAAAATAAAATTCTCCCCTGAGGGTACGTTTACTGATTTTAGAGAGAGAGAAAGGGAAAGAAAGACAGAGAGAAACATTGATATGAGAGAGAAACTTTGATAGGTTGCCTTCTCTATGCATCCCAATCAGGGATGGAATCCCGCAATCCAGGTATGTGCCCTGACTGGGAATTGAACCGGCAATCTTTTGGTGTACAGGACGATGGTCCAACCAGCTGAGCCATCTGGCCAAGGCAAGCCTACAAATATTTTTTAAAATTTGAATCCTGCCCTGGCTGGTGTAGCTCAGTGGATTGAGCGCGGGCTGGGAACCAGAGGGTCCCGGTTCGATTCTCAGTCAGGGCACATGCCTGGGTTGCGGGCCAGGTCCCCTGTGAGGGCCATGTGAGAGGCAACCACACATTGTTGTTTCTCTCCCTCTCTGTCTCCCTCCCTTCTCCTCTCTCTAAAAATAAATAAATAAAATCTTAAAAAAAAAAAATTGAATCCTATCCATCCTCCAGGAACCCATCTGAATCGAGCCTCCACTGAAGTCCCTCCAGGCCTGGGGTGGGGGGGGGCAGGCTCCTGCGCACTCCGCATGGCCACCGGGCAGCTCTGGGCGCCTCTCAGCCACCACCTGGCACTGATGTTCTTTCCTACAAATGCCTGCCTTGACTTGCCCAGCTGTTTCTGGCCCTACTCGAGGGTGGGGACACATCTTAATCCACATCTGGTGCCTGCCCTCAGCCCCCAACCCTGGGCCTCCGCCCGAGTGGGCACTCAGCACATACTTGCGGAGCTGAGCCCTCCCGGGGACAGGATACCGCACGGTGCAGAGCCAGGAGGCCGGACAGTGGTCAGCACGGCGGCGGCAGCCAGCTCCATCTCCAGAAGGGCTGGGCTTTCCACCAAGCAGGCGCCTCCTCCCAGCTTTCTTCTGAAGGACACTTGAGTGGGACGAGCCAGGCAGCTGGTGGCCTCAGCCTGAGCCAGGGACAGGCTAAAGGGGGAGGGGCTGTCTGAGACCAGTTGCCATGGACACAAGATGAGTGGGCCTTGTGGGGGGATCGACGAGGAGAGCACTGTTCGCACAGAGCCTGCTCTCCTTCCAAACCCAAGCCGAGGCCCTGCCAGAGAAACAGGTCCTTCCTTTGTTTTGGAAACTCTCTTTGGGGCCCTGGAGAGTCAGGGCCTGGACCAGGGGAAAGGTGTCCCTGAAGCCGGGAACCTGTCCTCATAGGGATGGGCCAGGCGATGGCCAGAGAGGCTTACAGCCTCCCTCCCTGCCGGACCCTGGGGTCAGGAGATCCAGGTGACCTTCACTTGCCAGCTGCCTGCCCACCCTGAGCCCCATTTCCTTATCTGTGAGGTGGGGAGGGTCACAGGGAACCCTCCTTCCTTGGGCCCCCTTCCAGGCTGCCAAAGGGGACACCAGCAGGGACAGCCCAGACCAGGCTGGGACTTCAGAGCTGGAGACTGGAGGGTTTTCTGTGCTTGTTTATCCGTTTGCCATTGATTTTAATTAACTCCCTCCTTCAGGCTCACAGACAGGAGGCACCGGATAATGAAGACAAATCCTCAAATCAATAGTGATGTAGTCGCCAGCACCAAAATCCTGTGGTCCTGTCCTTGCTTGAGGCTCTCCATGTAGAACAGGCAATAGGTGGATGGAAGATAAGAATAGCTCCCTTTAGAGAGAATATGATACCCCGAAAGAGAGCCAGCGAGTGTCCAGGGAGAGGGGGAGTCAGGGAGGGCTTCCTGGAAGAGGTGGCATTTAAAGATGGGCTTGATTTATAGGTAGAAATGCTGGAACCTGTGTGGGCTTGGCATCTCTGACAGAGAATAGGAAAGGCAAAGGCCAGAGGTGGGCTTCTCTGGGGCCAGAAGAGCACTACTGGCTCAAGAGAAAGGCTCTAGGCTCAGGCACTTCAGGGACAAGGTTTAGATGTGCTCTGCACTGTTCCTCTCCAGCGATCATTGCTTCTGACTTACGGCAGAGATGAAACCAAGCAAGTGCACACTTCTTGCCTATTCCTTTCTGGGATGAAAAACGTGCCTTCGTTAGTTCCTTAACTTCAGCTCTCTCCATCCTTCTGTCTCTGTCTTTTCCTTTGTCTCTGTGCTTCTCTTGCTGATGTTTAAAAAAAAATCTCTGCCTTCGCCTCTAGTCTCACTGTTCCTCTCTCATGTGCCTGTGGGTCCCTATGTGTTCTGAATCTTCTTGGGCTTGTCTCTTAGTTCTTTCTCCGTTTTTGTCAGTTTCTCTTACTCTCCAGTCTCATCTCTCCGCATCTCTGTCTGTCTCTGTCTCTCTTCTCTGAGGCCTCTCTGTCACACGCCTCTAGGGTCCGGCTTTCTTGGCCTCTGGGTTTGCCCCTCACCTGGCATGGAGCCTCAGCCCCTGCTCGACCCGTGGGCTCAGTGCTCAGAACAGGAGGGTAGGATGGGCTGCCAGGTTTGCCTGGCCCCTCCCTCCTGTGTGGAGACCAGCAAAGGGAGACCAGCTTTGGCCCACCTGAGTGCTGCCTCCACCCCACGACAGACACGAGGCCCCGGGTGGGGTTGCTGAGCTGAGTGGAGCTAGTGCCGCTCTGTCCTAAGGCTCTGCTGGAGTCAGACAGGACAGGCGGGCCCGGGTTTATTCACTTCACCCAGCTCCCCAGAGGCTGAAAAATCTAGAGTGGGCAGAATTAAGTTGTAGGTGTACTTGGTGACACAGGTGAGAGGCTGCGGAGGGTGTGCTTTATTGCACAAGGTAGAGCCTAGCCCAGGTCTGGCACACGTGAGCTGAACCGAAGCCGGAGTCTGGCTCGGGGGGCTGGACCCTGCTTTCCTATTGCAGCTCAGACTGGGCGCAAGGAGCCTCCAGACCTCACTTTGTAGCTGGAATCAACCAATCAGTTGGGGCCGTCATCAGGTTTGGGCAAATTCGAAGCGACAGCCATGCCCCTGACCTCAGTAGTGTGGCTAATGAGGGCCTTCTGGTCTTGAAAAATTAATCCCCAAGCCGCCAAGATAGGCAGGGGGGCTGCTGGGGGCAGGGGTGGGCCAAAGGCAGTTTCCCGAAGCCCAGGGCTTCTGTTCTGGGGTTGGTCCCTCCATTCACACTCACCGGCACTTGGCTAGTATTTGGCTTCACCAGGGGCCCACAGGTGGTCAGGGGATTACCTGAAATAGTGGCGCACGGCACCTGGTACAGCCTTCCACCAGCGACCATGAAACCCCTGGTTGTTTATTTTATTTATTTATTTTTTAGAGAGAAGGGAAGGAGAAAGAGAAGGAGAGAAACATCAATGTGTGGTTGCCCCTCACTTGCCCCCAACTGGGGACCTGCCACACAATCCAGGCATGTGCCCTGACTGGGAATCGAATTGGCGACCCTGTGGTCTGCAGACCTGTGCTCAATCCACTGAGCTACACCAGCCAGGGCTAGAGTTGCTGTTTTTAATCTGGCTGCTCGGCACTGAGGCCTGAGGCCGGCTTCCTTCACCTGCATAGCACGAGTGGTACCCAGGCCCTAAGCTGAGCCTGGCAGAAAGATGGCTACACAAGAAGACCAAGGACTGGCCAGTGGTCAGTGTTTGCCCCAGTGGGGCCCATGGTGGGCTTGAGCATCCCATGCCCTTCTCCTGACCTTGGTGGGCTGGATGATATTCAGTTTCCCAAATGGCTGGCGGGAGCCACAGACAGGACTGCCTGACTATGGTTTTTTGGTTCAATTATTTTCTGGACCCAAGCAGCAGACCTGCACCATGAAGAGCTGAGTCCATGGGTTTCGGGTGCCCTGCTGGACACTAGAACCCTTTGCAGGTGGTTCAAAGACAGTCTCTCCCTGCCTCCTCTCCAAGCAGTCCGTGCTGGCTCACGCGTCTGTGTGTGTGTATTTGGTGGTTTCTATTCTATTCTATTATTATATTATAATATGTAATTTGGTGGTTTCTATTCTTACATGTATTTATATATATTTATATATATATCTCGCCCTGGACAGGTAGCTCAGTTGGTTATGGCGTGGTCCTGATATGCCAAGGTTGCCGGTTTGATTCCCTGGTCGGGGCACATATCAATATATGCATAAATAAGTGGAATAACAAATTGATGTCTGTCTCTCTCTCAAATCAATAAAACATATTGAAAAAAACACCTGAGGCACTTCCAGCTCTTCAGGATTCTAGAACCCGAACAGGGAATAGAGCAGCTGGAGGCAGGGAAGGTGATACTTAAGCACAGAACATGACCCCAGGGGACTGGACTTTGAAAGGGAGAGTCAGTCAGTTCAGGAGCACTTAGCAGACACCGCAGGCAGTGTGCGGGGGAGGGGCAGGAGGGCGCTGGGTGGGTTGGACGGATTTCACTGGCAGCACAGAGCAGGGCTGCTTGTACGAGTGCGTGAGCGTGAGTGTGAGTGTGCGTGAAGAGGGCGGGGCCCATGCGGGAATGGGGATGCTCCTCCCAGTAGAGGCAGCCTCAGCACATGATCTGGGAGCTACTCTACCACCTGCCAGAGATTCTTCCACAAAGTTTCATCCCTTCGGCTTTGGAACTCTAGGATATGAAAGCTGCAAGACCATAGACTCCCGGCCCTTGCTCCCCATCCTCATCCTTCTCATGAGGAAACCAAGACCCCCCAAACCACAGCTTTCCTGCCTGGCACCCCCATTAGCACACACCAGCTCGGCAGGGCCTGACCCCTTACCACAGGTGGCAAACACAAGGCTCACAGGCCGAATCCCGCCCTCCACCTTATTTTATCCGCCCAGCACCTTGTTTCTGCCCGGCGGCAGTGCTGAGCTCCTTGCCCCCAGTTAAGGAGCAGTTACATGTATACAGTCCTAAAGTCACATTCGGCCCTTTGAAGGCAACCGCGAGGCTGATGTGGCCCCCGGGGACAATGAGTTTGACACCCCTGAATTGGTGAGGCCTGGGAGGCCACGGGGCAGGAGGCGCAGAGCCACCGCGGGCAGGATTCGTGGGTCCAGATGGGGAGGAGGGGCACGGAGGTGTGGCAGGGTCAGGCTGCTCTCGTCCACCGCTCAGGCGGAAGGGTCGGTGAGCCAAGTGGGCTGGCTGTGCGAACCCATCACCGCCACAGAGAAGGGGCTGACTTTCCTGCAACAGGTGTCCCCGTTGGTCTAACTCCTACTCTCTCTCCTTTCACAGGGATGTGGAAACAAGGCCTGCTTTGCTTTCTTTTTAACGGCCCCATCAGGGCGATGATCGGAGTGTCAGAGACAGTGGGGAGGGGAGGGCTGCGGCAGACCAGGGACCCCGAGCCCTGTGTGCAGGGAAGCTGCTCCTTACTCAGCCAGTCCCATTTTTCCAGGGAGGGGCAGTGCGGGCAGGCCTTCTGATTTCAAAAACGAAGCCAGAACCACTCCATATTCTTTTAAGTGAGAATGCTCTACATTTTAAAAGTTGCCAATGAATTCCGAGCAGTGAGCCAGATCGAGTCATGGCTCCACCAGCTTTCGACCTATAACAGCGGCAGAGGCCCAACCCCCCAAGGACAGATGGCCCCCGCCTCCCCCACCGATGCTCCGCCCTGCCGCTTCCCCCCCTCCGTCCCCAAGCCTCAGCCAGCCTGGCCCCCCCGGCGCACGGCACATGCTCCCAGCTGCTCCAAAGGCTGCAGGAAGTTCACGTGCCACGTCCAGGCTGGCGTGGCACACGGGGCGAGTCCAGAGCCTGCTGGGGAAACACTGGGATGAGGGGGCGGCTGGGCGAGGGCAGCTGGGTGCTCTGAGGAGCTTTGGAAAAGTTAATTTCTCGGGAACAGAGAAAGGAGGAAGGTGGCATAGCAACAGCTGGCTCTGGGCAGTGAGCAATCCTGTCTGAAAATAAAACATTTTACAATCCACAACTGTGGCTCATTAAGAATGAATGGCTCTACTGGTATAAATAGCCTGCTGCGTTAAGAAGTCAGGAAACAGCATATGCGTTTGATGGAAAAACGGCTGCCACGGAACTGCTTATTAGCTTAGTCGGCTGCAGCTTTGTGCTAAATAGACAGAGGTCTTGGGTTTAAGGCTTTCGTGGGCCGTGTGGCTTTCTCCATCTTGGACAGTAATTTCTGTCCCCCAAACCCTGGCTATAATATGGGGGCGCAACTCTAGATACACACTAACAATCCCATAGTGAGTTTCTCAACCCACTATTACCTAGGTTCTGCTTGAATGCTCCCAGTGACAGGGAGCTCACTACTCTGTCAGATACAAATACCCAATTTTGTGGTTCAATGGGTATTGAGCAAGAGACACAAACTTCCCCTGCTCCGTCCCAGCTCTGCTTTGGGGGAAAGCAGCACTAACTGGCCATGCCATCTATTATGTCTGATGGGATACAGGCTGGTTGCAAATGGAGAAGAAGAAGCTGCTGCCACACTCCTGTCCCCCCTGGGCCTCACAAGCCTCTGTCTCTGTCACTGCCTCTGGGAGACCTTCCTCCGCCACCTGGCAGCCATGCCCCAACTTGAGCTGGGCCTCGGTGGCTCTGTCTCCTGCAACGCCAAATCCTCCCACTGCGTCCGAAAGACGGAAGCCAGTTTGTGTGGTGATTTGGGCAACAGCTTTACTCTGAACTACACTCAGAGGGAAGGCGTGCGGGCCAGGATTCAGAAGCCTGGGTGCCAGGCCCTCTTGGCCACGGCCTACGTGACCTTGGGCAGGTTCCCTCTCTCCATCCATCACTAAGCGTCAATTTCGCCGCTTGTAGCTGCCCCACCGGCTGTTCCGAGCACCAGATGAGATAATGACCGTGAGTCACGGTGCTCTGGCTGAGGCCAGCGCAGCACCCAGTGACTCGGCTTCCCCAGGGGGCAGGAGATGGTGGTGTGGGGGTGGGCGGAAAGGTCAGTGACGGCTCATTTGGGAAGGACAACCCCGGTACACATTTGTAGGCTGAGTGGGACCAGACTGCTCGACCTAAACTGCCCTGAAGCTTGCTTTCACTGGTCTGCCGACAAAACCACAATTTAGAATTTTTTAAAAATTATTTAAATCTATCAGACCAACGAAGTGATAATGAAACTCCTATTTTTCTTAAAACCACTCAACCAGAACAAATCCAAGACCTGAGTACTTTTCCAGAACAGTCCTTGAAGTGAACCAGTGCATCATTCTGTTCAAATCCATCCAGGAAGCTGGCGCTCTGCTCAGGGCGACACCTGAGGCCAGGGGGCAGGAGGCTTCCACAGCTGAGGGTCCTAGGGAGGGACTGTGGGACCCAGGCCTCAATGCAGATGGGAGGCAAATTCACCTCATGGTGACAGGGAGCTCAAGGCACCTGCCTGTGCTCATCTGGGGACTTTTGGGGTCTGGGCTGGAGGACAAAGTGGAAAGGACTTCCCAATCTGCCAGGCCACAGGGCAGTGACAAGGCTTCAGATGACGGCCCCTCCCCTTCCCAGCCTCAGGCTCCCTGGGAGAGGCGAACACAGCAAAGCCCAGGGGACAGTCTCCTAGGAGCCCCGGCTCTCTGCTCCCACCTGAGAAGGGGACATACATCCCAGAAAGCCCACTAAACACTGTCTGGACTCTCCACCTGGGGCTTCAGTCCTCCCCCTACACCATCCCCTTCCAGGGCTCCGCCACAGCTGGGAAAGGCGGGGCAGACCAGCCACAGGGCAGACCCAGGCAGAGTTGGCCCCTGGTCACAGTGCTGGGACTGAAGAGAACAAGAAGCCCCATCACAAATCCTGTGTGAGACTGATTTCCACACGCAGTGACTTCAGTCAGATCCACTCAACTCTCCAGCTCTCGCAGGAAACCAGGCTCCCCCAACCCTTGCCTGCTTTTACTATAATGAAGGGCTATAGAAGCGAAAGGCTTCATTTCCCAGCATCCCCCTTGATCTTTTCTTCCTTCCTTTCTAGTGATGGCTGGAACTTCAGCAGCCGTCATGGGGCCATGATGTGTCGTGATGGGGCAAAGACATGTCGTGATGTCACTGAGCTGCTGAACTGATGCTGGAGTTGCCTTCCTCTAAGAAAAAAATGTAATCTCTTATTGCCCAAAAGTGCCAGGCTAATATGGTATCCCCCACTCCAACTCCTCTACACAAGGGACGGAATCCAGATCAAAGGAAAGAAGCCTGCAGAAGAGGTGAGCCCAGCTGCAAAGGGATTAAGACCCAAGGGCCCGAAGTACCGGTTTCACCATTTCCACCTTATATTTCACAGGAGAACAAAGAACCCTGAGAGTGTGCAAAAGCTGACTTTACTGATTGCTGCCATAAACTTGGAGCAATCATCTGCCAGGAGAAATGAGCACGGAGCCCACACTCTGTCGGGATTGATCGGCTGGGAGGGTGGAGACCTCTCCCCATGGTTAGCCAGGTCAGGCCTGGGCTAGTCCCCAGGAGAAACTCAGGCCTCACAGTGCCCCACCCATTCTGGGAGAAAGAATGACTGTCCTGCTCCGAGCAAGCTTGTAGGGGGCTCACCAAAGGGGCTGCAGGCAAACCCGCGGCCAACCCCGGCCAGAGGAGGGGTAGCAAACTCAGGCAGTCAGAGTGTCACTAGCTCTCTTTGAGATAACCCAGAGGGGAAAAAGAGATGGCTAATCGTTATCTAATACATTCCTTGTGTTATTTTTAATGCGTAGAAGTTTCATCTATCTGCAACGTGTTTCTGGATGCACATGGAATAGGATGGGGATCTAATTACGCTAGCTCCAGTTGTTACGTAAAATCTGTTATTTTCCCATCGAGTTGAAAAGCTACCAATGCTCGGCTTCCATACATTCTTAGGTCTATTATTGCTCTATTCAGTTCCACTTCTCTAAGTGTTCATTCTATTCATTCTGGTGTGAACACTCTACTGTTTCTGTTGATTAAAGTAACTTTAGAGTAAGCTTTAACATTTGGGCAGGCAACTCTTCCCACTACCTTTGCTATTTTTTAAAAAATGTTTTGTTAAACTATTCTTTAACTTCCTTATGAAATGTTTTAAATTGAAATATAATTCATGTACCATAAAACCCACCCTCTGAAAGTACACAATTAAGTCCTGGCTGGTGTGGCTCAGTGGATTATGTGCCGGCCTTTGAACCGAAAGGTCATCAGTTCGATTCCCAGTCAGGGCACATGCCTGGGTTGTGGGCCAGGGCCCCAGGTGGGGGTGTGCGAGAGGCAGCTGATTGATGATGTTTCTCTCCCTTTCTCTCTCCCTTCTCTTCTCTCTAAAAATAAATAAAATATTAAAAAAAAAAGAAAGGACACAATTCAGTGGTTTTTTAGTATCTTCATAAAGTCATGCAACCACCACCATCTAATTCTGGAACATTTTCGTCTCTTTTAAAAGAAACCCGCACCCAGCAGCAGTTCCTCCCCGTTTCCCACACCTTCCCCAGCTCCTGGCCATCGACAGTCTGCTTTCTGTCGCTACGGGTTTGCCTTCTCTGGACACTGCATGGAAGTGGAGTCACACGCTACACGGCCTTTCGTCTCTGGCTCCTTTCCCTTAGCGTGACGACTGCACGGCGTCATCCGTGCTGCAGCGTGTGTTGGCACTTCCTTGCGTTAAGGTGAATACGTTCCACTGTGCGCCACTTCTTGTTTATCCAATGGGTAATAAAGACATCTGAATTCACTTCTCCCTGAAAACTCCTTCGGGAGTCAGACGGTTGTTCCACCCACTGATTTGGAGGCATCAAGATTCCTATCTGCCTCTCTGTTCCTGTCTTGCTTTTGTCCTGTGGTAAGATTGTGGAGCCTATAATTAATTGTCTTTGAAAGTGTTTCTAGGCATTTTATAACTTTTATTGCAATCTTGAATGGATTTTCCCATTTCTACTTCTAATTAGTCAGTATAGAGTAACGCCGTTGATTCTTTGTGTAAACTATTGATTTACTTTACGTGCTATCGCTCCCCAAATTCTCTTACTAATCCTGGTGGTTGTTTACTGCAGCAGACTCTCGTGGGCTTTTTTGGCTTACCACCACCTCATCTGCGAATAAGAGAATTTCTTCTGTTTTCTAATAGTAAGAGATTCTTTTCTTTTCCTTTTTTTAATGAAAAGATTTCATTTATTTACTCTTAGAGAGAGGGGAAGGGAGGGAGAAAGAGAGGGAGAGAAACCTGGATGTGTGAGAGAAACATCCATCACTTGTCTCCTGCACGCCCCCAACTGGGGGCCTGTCCTGCAACCCAGGCACGTGCCCCGACAGGGAACTGAACCAGTGAGCCCTCGGTTTGCAGGCCGGCACTCAACCCCCTGAGCCATGCCAGCAGGGGCTGTTTTCTTTTCTTGCCTTATTACATTAGTTAAATACAATAAAATACAGTTGAATGATGGGGATCACGGGACATGCTTGGTTTGCATTTTGATAGAACACGGCTCCAGCGCTTTACCACTTTACATGATATCTGGTGTTAGACGTTTTCCCTTTGTGGTAGTCTTATCATTTTAGGTAATTTCCTTTTATTGTAATATTCCTTAAACTTTTTATGTAACAGATATTTTTAACCTTGGAGAAGAAGACATTTCAAAGCAAAACAGGAAACCTAGAAACCACAAGGCAAAAGACAGACATGCTTGACTTCACAAAAATTAAGGAAAAAATGTTTTGAATGGCAAAATCGATTTTGAATGGCAAACAATATACAAAATGTTAAGTCAAGAAGAAAAATATTTGCAATCCATTTAGTATCCCTAACATATCAATAAGAGAAAATAATTTAATAAAGTATGATCAATGGATTTAAACAGGTAATTTTTAAAAGAGGACCTAAATAATGAATATATAATAAAGATATGAAGAGATACGCGAATGGTTTAAATTAAAATAACAAAATATCATTTTTCATCTAGTATACTTGCCAAAATGATAAATACCAATACTATTCATGGCAGGCAAGGATGCAGGAATAAATGAGTATAAAAGCTTTTTTTAGAAAACATTTTTGGAATTTGGTTTGGCAATGACTATTGAAATTTAACACACGCAACTCCATTTTTGGAGACCTGCCCCATGGAAATAAAGTGTCACATACATATAAGGCTGTTTCGGGATTGCTCGCAGCATGAAAAGCCAGAAATAATTTGTCCAACAACAGGTGAATAATTAAATAACAATACAGGACACAATGGGATTTTATTCAGCTATTAAAAATAATAAAGTAAAATCTATATCTATTGATCTGGAGGGATGCCCATGATATTCTTTTACATGAAAAAAGCAACATGGAGAGTTATGAGTAAGAGCCTATTTCTGTTACTAAAACAAAAGCAAAACAAAGCAAAACAAAAAATAACCCAGTATCAAGTACCTGTCTGCAGGAACAGGAGAAAGATTTTGGAGGTAGCGGCAAGAGAAGAGATTTTAATTTTTCATATACTTTTGAATTAACTTGTTAAAATATATTATGTATGCTTATGCAATTAAAAATTAACAAAGAAAATTTAAAGGAGGAAGAAAAGGAACCTGCCTCAGAAACATCAATACATTTCATTGGATGGTTTTGTGAGCTGAAAAGTTCATGGCTTGTATCTATTGATTACCTTCCCTGCTCCGAAAGGGCAGGAGAAAGGAAGCAGGGTGGGCTGGAAGAGAGGGGAGAGCTGGGGGCCACAGGTGTACCAGCCCGAGGGGGCGGGGGCGGGGGCGGGAGAAGCAGAGATGGAGATGGAGGAACAGGGCTGGGGTGAGGGTGGGAAAGTGGGCCAGAGAGAGTGTGCGGCTGTCAGGATCGGCTTCCACGCCAGGGAGCAAGGACTGTGGGGCAGGAGGGGGATGCTGGCCCTGGGTCCCTGCAGGCAGCAGCCTGGGATGAGACTCTTCACGAGTGAGGAGACAACATCCTCCGAGTGTTTCCTGGTGCTGTCCAACGGACCCCAGACCTAGAGGAGCCTGCAGGCCCTAATGAAACCCCTCCATAGGTTCTCAAATAGCCTGGGGCATGTGGGTGGTTCATTCATTCATCCAATAAGCATCTCTCCTGTGCCTCTCCCACGCTTCGTGCTGAGAAATCAGCCTGCCCCGGAGAGCCGTGGCTTTGCCCACATGCAGCTTTCAGGTGATGGGGGTGACCCCACCCCAAGGCTGGTCCCTGTTCCCCTGGCCTCAAGCTCAGTTTTGGCTGGATGGGGTGATATGAGGGCCAGGCCTAAGAGACCGGCTTTGACCTGGACCACACACTGCAGGTCTGACCCCAGCCAGCTGCCTGGCACCTGGGCATTGATGATGGTGGGGCCTGGGATGGGGAGAGAAACCACTTTAAAAGGTGGAAAAACACCGACTGGTTTCCCAGTCAGCAGTGGTCGGGAAAGGCCTGGTGACGTCCCTGTGCCACACTCCCAAGGCTGCTCACTGGGGCCTGTCTGCTGCTAGGCACCTGGCAGCTTCCAGGAGACCAACCTGAGAAGGAGTCAGATGGAAGCTGCAGCCCCTGGAAGCTTGGGGGGCTTCCTAGCAGCAGGCATGGTGGAATCCTTCCAGCCGCAGATTTGACCTTGAAGCCATGTGAACCACGGAAGGGCTAGCATGGGGCTGACCTCATAGAAGATTCCGCCCGTGCCCCCAGACTCAGGGAGGACCTCCTGCAAGGATGGTTTCAGTTGGCCCAGGCCTGCGGTCGCCCACAAGTGGGTGGCAGCCACCTGAGAGCCTCTGTGAGTGCACAGCCAGGTCTGGGATGGCCAGGGGACCCAGTGCAACCGGAAAGCACCGAGGGTAGAAACGGGAAAGCAGGGAAGAGGGAGCCACTTCTCCAATAAATTCCCCCAGGCTCCCTCCAAGGCTGGCCAGCCACAGCGCCCTGGCCCGGCCAGCCCCAGCTGGGCCTACTCCCCTCCTTCTGCCTGCCCAGTCCCCCATGACCTGCAAGTGGTCCCTGCAAGGGCCAGCGGTGGCAGGGAAGGCAAACTCATGGGAATCAGAAGCGCAGACAGCCCTGCAGAACGAGCAGAGATGGCCTGCTGCAGAAAGGGCGAGTGACAGCAGGAAAAGGCGTCTGGAGATCCGACACCGAGATGTTAACTGCAGGTTATGCTTGGAAGGGCCGACCTATAGGGAATTTTTACCAGCTAAATGATAGCTTTTGATAACCTTCACACTTCTATAATAAACACACTGTACTTCTGTAAGAAGAAAAAAAAACCCAGCCCAAATGGTAGAAGGATAGTTAGCTGCCAGGTCGGAATCCAAAGATGGAGACGCTCGAGAGCCCTCCGAAGCCGCTGTGTGTCTATTTTCCATGGTCGAGAAACCCAAGAGAACCCCTGACATCGGGAGGAGCCCCTCATCTCTCCAGCGTCAACTCATTTAGGACCCTGGGTCCGTGAGTCTTGTGCTGAAGCTGAGGCCCTTCAGGGCAGAAGGAGCCAGAGCCCAGAGGGCAGGACCCGGCCTCTGGGTCCCAGCCCTGCCACACCCCCGTGAGTCCTTCCTTTCTCTGGGCCTCAGGTTGCTCCTCTGGAACACGGGGCTGCCAAACACCAGCCCGCTCACGTGGGGAGTCTGCTGTGAGACCCGGGACGTTGAAAGTAAAATCACGAACATTAAAGCATCTTCCAAGCTGTGTAGAGACGCCTACCACGCCAGGTACTTTTATATATACCGGGTTTTGCCATGCATAATGCACACTTTTTTGCCCAGATTTTTGAGGGAAAAATAAGGATGTGCATTACACATGGATATGATTACATACCAGACGAGATCGAGCATGTTCTGGGTGGTATGGCCATGGACTAATGACTACATGCCATTGGTATAAGAATCCCGTGTATAGTGCACACAAATGTGGGTGCGCGTTACACATGGCAAAATATGGTAACTGCCAGTGGGTTGGGGCTCCCCTCTGATGGTGGCCCCCTGGGTGCAGCCACCACGAATACCAAGGGGCCCTGGGCACAAGGTCACTTTCCTCAGCAGGACTCCGAAGGCCCAGAGCCTCCCCTTATTGAGACCCAAGACAAGTGCTAAGAGGAGCACCAGCCTGCCTTAGAGACACACTTTCATACTTTGCAAAAAACCTCAGCTGACACCCCATTTCTGCAAGGATCCATAGTGCTGCTCACAGCATTCCCCACCCTCCAACTAGTGCTTGTGTGTGGGATGGCCCCCGCAGGCTGCAAGCAATCCCGGTGCTGAGGTCCAGCCACTCACGGGGGTGCAGGTGGCGAATCGAGGGCACGCAGAGGATGGAACACCGTACAGGCCACGTGGAGACTGGGGCGGCCACTGGCCGGGTGCCCGTGGCACTGGCTGGCTGACAGCCAGGATGTCGGTTGCTATCACGACAGAGGGGGCAAACGGGACCTACCTCTCCCACGGGCCCACGTGTAGACGCGACTGGTCTCCGAGCTTCTGGGCTCTTGCTCCACGGGCTCCACAGGCAAAGGTCGTAAGTGGGGGTCATCGGCCCGGCCGGGGGTCTTCAGGGGCAGGATGTACTTGGGCAGCCCTTTGTAGAACCAGGCCCCTGACCTCTTCCAGACCTGAGTGGGGGAGACAGCTGCTCAGAGCGCAGAACGCAGAGCCACCCTCGCGCCGCACCCACGCAGGCCCATCTGCCCTCCCCTCCTGGTGCAAAGCTGGGAAGTGCTCAGTAGATGCCACCTGTGCCCTCCTGCCTGCCCCTCCAGCCTGCCCCCCGCCTTGGGACTCTGGAGGCTGGAGGAGGAGGCTGGCCGCCCCGCAGGGCACTGGAAGCTGTCAGGAGAGTGACCCGGAAGGAGACAGCCCACGGCAGGCTCAGGGAGGGCCGGAGTCTCAGAGAAGCCGCAGAGCAGAATCAGAACAGCGACCGAGACAAGGGCCCGAACTCAACACCTAGCTCACACGACACCCAGGGCTGCTGTCCCTTCTCCGGTGAAGGAAACACGCCGCCTGTGGTCTCCAGTGAGAGTGGGAGTGTGTGGAGGAACGACGCGACCTTTTCAGGGAAGAGGAAGCCTTGGCGGTTTGAATCCTGGACCTGTCACCCAGCACCTGAGAGCTGGGGACACACCCTGGCCCTCCCTTTCGTCACCTGCAGGCGGACATGGGAACACTGTCCGGCTCACAAGGCGGCTGTGGGGATCAGACTCGCAAAGGGACATTGGCCCATGGCCCTGTGCGGGGCACGGAGCAGCCACTCGAGGGACAGGATGCTCGTGACTGCCTCTGTCCCCCTCGGCCTCTCCTCCGACACACGAGGACAACTTCACTGCCAGTGGACTGAGTCCGCGGTTCAAAAGGGGGAAGGGAAGGGAAGCTCGGAAGGCCAGGTCCGCCCTGATTCTCTCCAGGACAGTGCTCCCACTCCCCAGACGTCCTCTGTGCCTCCTCAGGGCTGCGGGCGGGCGACTCAAAGCCAAACAAAAGGGCCCCGGGGACCCGCGCGGGGAAGCACTCGGCAGGGCCCAGCTCCGTCCGTCACCGCGGGAATGTGCTTGGGGTCCCCCAACAGGGCAGAAGGACACGCAACACTGCCCACTGGGAACCCCCAGCAAGCTTTCCTAGAGAAACTCAGCCCCAGCGTGGGTGTGCGGGAACCCGGTGCGTAGCTGTGCAGCACGGATGGACCATTCGCGGAGTGATGTGTGTCTCTTCTCTGTGGCCAGCAGTCACCGCTTTACACCCCAGAGTGCCAGGCACAGGGCCGGAGTCCACACCCTGTCCCTGGTCGGAGTCACTCCTCCCTCCCTCCCAGCTCCCCTCTGCAGAAGGCCGTCTGGAGCGGTGCGGGCTGCCGGAACCCCGTTCCTGATTCTCTCAGCCCTCCTACCATACCTAACTGTCTCTCTCACGTGTAACACACACACGTGATCCAAAATTCATGAAGTGCACAATTAAAAAGTCTCCTTCCCCGTTCCCAGAGGCATCTGCTGTAACAGTCTTTGAAGAAGTGCTATTATTGTTCCCACTTTCCAGATGGAGAAACCGAGGCTCTGACACATGAAGCCACTTGCCCAAGGCCAACACACCGCTCCACACTGGAGGCCGCAGAGTCTCAACCCAAACGCTTACAGATCCAAAGTAGCAGCTCGCTGAGTTGTGGCAGAGCAGTGACTTAACCCCCAGTGGGTTCTCCTCGTGGACACCAAGCGTCCCGCAGAGTGGACATCTGGGTGGGGGGAGTGCCACACAGGGGGAGAGAACTAACATAAGTAGTAGCTGCCCAGGCCACTCTGTCCCCAGGAGCTGTTGCGTGGCTCCAGAAACCGGGGCCTCAGCTGGAGGTGATGGGGCTCACTCCGCCTCCTTCTGCTAAGCGAACACTCGCTCATCCGCTCAGCTCACCTGTCAGCATCAGGGAAGGCTTTGCCTGCCCTCCCCTGAGCACGCTGGCCTCCTGCCCCCAGCATGGGCTGGGCCCGGGGGTGCGGGGGGCAGGGACCACATGAAGCAAGCCCTGAGAGCCACGGGTGACCGGCGGGGCCGGGGTTGGCTGCCGACCCGCACCACACTGCCTCCCCACCCCTGCCAGGGAAACCGCTCTGTCTTTTCTTCCCCAGGAGAGAAATACGTATACAGGTGATAAAATCAGGACAATAACAAAAAAGTAAAATGGAGAAACTTTAGGTCACTCATAACATTACCACACAGAGGGAGCCCTGTTGAACACTATGCTGTGAATTTTCTGGGCATATGCGCATTTTTTTTTTTTTAAAGAAGAATAGCATCATGTAGATGCAGGGCTGTCCAACTTATTGTCACCAGGGGCCACAACAGCCTTGCGGTTGCCTTCAAAGGGCCGAATGTAACTTTAGGACTGTATACATGTAACTACACCTTGACAGTTAAGCGAGAGCTCAGCGCTGCCGCTGGTAGAAATAAGGTGCCGGGCGGATAAAACAAGGTGGGGGGCGGGTGCGGCGTGCGGGCCTTGTGTTCGCCACCCGTGCTGCAGAGGCAAACGGTTTCTGCCCCCACTTAACTCCGCGTCCCAGCAGCTCTTCTGTGTTCATAAGGAATGGTCTCCAGCATCACGCTTCAGCAGCGCCGCGGTTTGGGTCACACGTAATTAAGCCGGCCCCACACTGAGGGACACTTACACTGTTGCCCGTTTTTCACTCCGTGAGCAGCGCTCATAGTACAACGTAAAGTACAATGTGGTTCAGCAGCCAATCTCCAGGAGTCTTTTTATCTCATAAACCTTCAATTTCCGCTCATGAGACAACCCCATTCCCCTCTCCCCACGGCCCCAGGGGACCACCCTTCCACTTTCTGTCTCTGTGAACTTGACTCCTGTAGGCTCCTCATATGAGTAGAATCACACAGGATTTGTCTTTTTGACACACACACAGTACTTGGCTTATCTCACTTAGCACAGTGTCCTCAAGGCTCCTCCACGCTGCATCAGGTATCAGAACTTTTCCTTCCCTTTTCAGACTGGATACTACCCCCTTGCCTGCTATACCACATTCTGTTTATCCATTCATCCGACACTTGGGTTGCTTCCAGCTTTCATGCTTGGTCCCTTCATGTTTATCTGTCTCTCCTACTAGGGCCTCCTGTCCAGGAGGGAGGGTCAGGGCGCTGTTGCTCACCACTGTACCTTCAAGCTCTCCGCGCACGCCTGACATAGTAGGTGCTCAGTAAACACTGTTGAGCAGCCGAACTGGCAGTGTGGGATGTTCCCTGGAATGTGTCAGGATCCAGAAAGTCTACTGCCTTCTTGGAGAAGTGGCCTGAGGGCTCTTCCCAAGTTCTCATAATTAATCAAATGGCTTTACTGTCTCAGATTAAAAGAAAGATAAAGAGGAAGTGCCCAGCAAGGCATGCCAGTGCAGAGCAGGCTCCAGTGGACCTCCCTGACCATGAACTCCACAGCATGAGGCAGCCGCATGCTCCCAGGCCCTCCTCCAGCACCAGCGTGACCCACAGCCCCCGCTGCCCCCACCCAACCGGGTACCTGACAGTCAGGGCCCCACACGGTCAGCCTCCCTCCGGCTGCAGCGACCCACCCTAACCCCCCAGTCCCCCACCTTAAAAACACTGATCAGCCAGGTGCTTTTGGAAAACACTATAGGATTTAAACTACTAGGTTGAATTGCATGAAACTGCTGATATTCAATGTTTTTAATGGTATTCAACCACTTTTGACCTATAAGCCCTCTGTCAATTTCATACAATTTGTCCTGATATTTACGCTCAGCAGAGGCAATGCTCCCAGGGGTCTGCCAGGCCTGCAGCATGTCCCCAGGGCCCAGGGGACTGGGCAGTTATTCCCTGAGTCCCTATAATGGGCCTGAGCCCTGTCTGCTTCCGTCGGGTTAGTGCTGTGTCCAGGGGGGTGCCTGATGCCATCGCTGCGACAGAGACCTGACCGGGCCAGACTGGCCGGTGATCCTGCACCAGCTCCAGGAGCAAACACAGCGCACCACCCGGTACGGAGGGCACACCTGGGTGGAGGTGCATAAAACACACTGTCGGTGTTTGGGGAAATGCCTTCCCCACAGAGAGCAGGACCGTTGAGGCGAGGTGTGGGAGATCCCAGCTGGACTGAGTCCCGAGCAGCCACTCCCCCTCCCCTGAAGCCAATCTGAGCACATCCTCCGGCCTTCTCTGGCCTCGGTGCCCACCCCTGCCCTACTAAACGCACTGCAGTAGCTTTTAATCACGTGGTTTCTGCTCCCTGTATCCAGGCCCATCACCCACTGCCCGGCATCATTGCCTGGCCCCCTCCCCCAGCACAGTGGCAGGAAAAGCCCTCCAAGGGAATTAACTCCCACCCCACCCTATCTGGGGCCACAGATCAGAAAAGGTTCACCACTGGAAGAAGCTGTGCGATTCTGAGAAGCCCCCCTCTGCTCCCCACGGGTGGTTTGCTGCGATAAGGCCAGCAAAGCAGCCAGCCTTGAAAATGTCATTTTTCGAGAAAAGACCCTCGCAGCCGCCATGGCACTTGCCTGGGGCGGCCAAGGGCCTTGCATCTCCCAGTGGCACTGCTCTGTGCTCTGCTTCCAGGTCTTCATTCCCGTTTCAGCTCACGGCCAACCCGACTGCAGATACTGCTGGCTATTAGCCAAGCTGTTCCCAGGGAATTTTAATTACCATGATAACAATCGCTAATCACTGGCATTTCCTAAGTGGCTGTGGCTGGAGAAGATGGTAATTGCCAGGCCCTATTGGAAAGAAGGGGAGGCCTAGGGGAGCAGCCACTGGGGAGGATGAGGAGGGGGATGCCGACCTCTGTCCCTGCCTAGTGCTCCTCCCCTTGTGTGTGTGACCCTCTCCCCCCTCCCATGCAATTAGGACTGCACCTGCGGGGGCTCGGGGGCGGGGTCCAGGATCTCTACCCCTCTCCCCACTGGTGTGAGCAGGGAGACAGTCTGTGGCCTTTTCACATGCTGCTCCTTCTACCTGGGGGGCCCTTCGTCTTCTGCTCCATCAAGCAGTGACATTCCCCCTAGGAAGCCTCCGTGCCACCTTGTGCAGAGCCCAGCACCTCTGCTGAGCTCCCAGAGGCCACCTGGTAGGGCGGGTCTAGTGCTTCATCCAGCTAAGAGCTGTGAGCTCTTCAAGGGCAGGGCTGCGTCGGCGCCGTCCCCTAATTCCCGGGACCCAGTGAGGAGCCTGTGCGGGGCAGGAATGTTACTGACTGACTGAACAAGTGAAGAAGGCAAAGCAAAGGAACTGTCCCCAGGGGACAGAAGGTGAGGTCTTCAGGAAGACCATGTTCTCTCTGCCTGGCAAGCTCCAGGCTGGCCCAGTCTTCAAATGCCTCGGGAAATGGCCTGTTGTAGGGGGTCTTCTTGCTTACATTTTGGTCACTTTAACTGCCATCCATAAACCAACAAAAAAGTGCTAGCGAGGACGGAGAGAAAAGGGAACCCGAGCGCACTGTTAGTGGGAATGCAGACCAGGGCAGCCACTGTAGAAAGCAGTATGGAATTTCCTCAGAAAACTAAAAATGGATCTGCCATTTGACCCAGCGATCCCACTTCTGGGAATATATCCTAAGAACCCTGAAACACCAATCAGAAAGAATACATGCACCCCTGTGCTCATAGCAGTGTCATTTACAACAGCCGCGATGAGTAGATGAGTGGTACACTAAGGAACTCTTGCCCGGCTGGTGTAGCTCAGTGGACTGAGCGCCGGCTGGGAACCAGAGGGTCCCGGTTCGATTCCCAGTCGGGGCGCATGCCTGGGTTGCGGGCCAGGTCCCCAGTGGGGGCCATGTGAGAGGCAACCATACATTGCTCTTTCTCCCTCCCTTCTCCTCTCTCTAAAAATAAAAATCTAAAAAAAAAAAAGGAACTCTTACCCTTTGCGAGAGCATGGATGAACCTTGAGAACATTATGCTGAGTGAAATAAGCCAGTCGGAGAAAGACAAATACCATATGATCGGACTCATATGTGAGGCTAATGAAAACAACCAGAGGCATGGGCACATGGAACAGGCTAACAGATCCCAGAGGGGAGGGCGTGGGGGACTGGACGAGATTAGCCAAAGAACATACATGCATGTATGCACAGCCCGTGGATACAGGCAGCGATGTGGTAAAGGTGGGGGTGGGGGCTGGGTGGAGGTGGGCAAAGGGGGGAATGGGGGACATCTGTAATAGCATCAACAATAAAATAAAAATAAGAATAAAATAAAATAAAAAGGGTCTCTTAAAGGGTCAACCCACCTTGGCAGAGAGGCAACATGGCCCTCCCTACCCCATCACCTGAACACAGAGAGAGAGAGAGAAAGAGAGAGAAAGGAAGAGACAGAGAGAGAGCTGGCCTCCCAGGAACTCTAAACTCTGAAGCATGACCAACAAGACCCCAGAACTCTGCCAGACCCCACCCCTCCCTGGGCCTCCTCTCCTGCCTCCTCCTGCCCGTCTGGATCAGCCAGACACAGCTGCTCCCATTCCCTGACCCTGCTAAGCTGTCTCTTCCCTCCAGGCCCGTGCACATGCTGTTCTTTCTCTTCTCTAGACTGGGATAAGGAAGTCCAGCCTATTTTAATCCAGAAGCTTCCAGGTCTCCCACTGCAACACACACATTGTCATGCTTGCCTACTTACATGTCTGTTTCTTTCCTGCCCCAGATCAAAAGGCCCACGAGCCTCCCAGGGTACCCAGCGCATGCCCGTGAGTGCCAGACACCAAACAAATACGTGTCAGCCGGGACTACCGAACATGCCCAAATTTCAAGGCTTTAAGTAACTCAGTTTACCCAAGAGCAGCTCTGGCTCTCTGAGACAGCTGTGGACTGAATCGTGCCCCACCCCTAAATTCATATGTTGACACCCGAACCCCCCATGTGTCGGTGTTTGGAGGTGAGGCCTTTGGCAGAGGATCAGGTCTAGGTGAGGTCACAAGGGTGGGGCCCCATGGTGGGATTCATGGCCTTATAAGGAGGGACACTAAAGAGCTTGCTTCTCTCCCCCCTGTGTAGAGAGAAGGAGACAGCAGCCAAGTGCAAGGCAGGAAGGGAGCTCTCAGCAGGAACCCAATCTGCAGCACCTTGATCTTGGACTTCCAGGCTCCAGAACTGTGAGAAATAAACCCCAGTTGTTTAAGCCCCACCTCCCCACAGGTAGTTTGTCCTGGCAGCCCGCGCTAAATAGGACAATGGGAGCAGCTGCCTGGGAAGTTTCAGTAGATTAAACACGACCCCAAACTATTTTCCTCTCCTCCCATCAAGAGGTGGAGTCTATTTCTCCACGACCTTGAATCTGGTCTAGGCTTATGACTTGCTTTGGCCAACAGAATGTGGCAGAAATAACATGTGACTTCTGACCTGGCAGCCAGAAGCCTGGCCACTGGAACACACCACCATCAGGTAGGAGAGCCCCGACTACAGAGCAGTGAGCCTTCCGGGGCCTCCGCCCCAGATGAACGGTCAGCTGTCTGCAGCCCACGCGAGGGCTCCAGGCGAGGCCAGCAACAGGACTGTCCCCTGGAGTCCAGCCCCAGCTGCCGAGTTGTGGGCAAATAAAGGGTTGTTGTTTAAGCTGTTTAAGCCTCCACACTTCTAGCAGGACACCATCCCCCGTTTAGACACTTCTAGAAAAAGAAATAATCAGATAGGTTGCTAATGAATTGAGTAAAGTAGGCAAGGTAAATGCAGGGACCTAAAATATACAGCCACTCGTCAAATACGAAATGCTGTGAAGAAGGAACAAATGGAGGGTAAACAAAGGCTCCCAGAAATTAAAAATACCATGCAGGAATAGAAAAATGTAAGATAAAGCATGGAAGATAGAAACGAGGAAGTTTGGGATGTGGAACATAAAGCTGAAGAAACAGAAAAACGTGAAAGAAATAAGACACACGAATGCTCAACCTGGGGGTCACATCCCTAACAACGGACTTTCCAGAAAGAGCGAGCAACAGAAAAAACAATTCCTGGAGCTGAAGGAGGACATGAGGCTTCAGATGAAAAGGTTTGTGTTAAATATAAGGCAGGAAAAACAAAAAGTAAAAAGCAATAGACATATATTCATAAAATTAGTTATAAATATAAAAAGAAGGTCCTAGAAGCATCCAGAAAGAAAAATACAGGTCTCCTACAAGGAAACCCAGAACGGCATCAGACTTCTCACTGGCAACACTGGATGCTAATCAGTGACTAGAATCTATCAGTCAAACTATCAATCACGCACGAGGGCGGGGTGGAGACTTTTGGACTTGCATGACTCCAACTCTCCCTTGTACATTCCCTTTTTAACAAGTTACTTCAGGAGGAGCCCCAGCAAAACCCAGGTGGAAAACAAGGAAGAGGAAGACAGAAGCTCCCAGAAACAATGTCTCTCCAGCTCAGGCGGTGAGTCGAAGGGAAATCCCACAAAAGTAGCTGTTAGGAATTAGCGTAGGCTAGAGCCGGGAAAGGGTCTGATGGGAAGAGGGAAGGCTCTGCGCAACAGAAGGCAAAATGAAGAAGCTGTGTGAAAGGACATGTGGTTTCGTTATTCTCTGGTCAATGAGGAAAAAGGGCAATAAAACACTCCAGGGGAAAGTACAAACCATACCAGAAAGTCGTGGCCCAAGTACTGGGGAAACTAAAACACGACATGGCTCTAAGAAACAAGGAGTTAAAAAGGGTTGCACTTGATCACAACGCGAGGGACACTTTCCTTTGTGTGGTCCGGTGGGGGAGGGGGCAAGGAGGTTAGCAAAATGCGATCCTCACATACCATTGGACCTTGAGGTGTTGGATGTTTACACAATAATAAGCAATATTTAATCCCTAATAAGTGTTGAGTACTTTGTACGCATCAAGCACCCTTTCAAAAATGTTATATATACCTTATTTAACTCTCACACAAACCCTACAAGACAGGCACCACCGTCGGCTCTATTTTTCAGGTGAGGAAAGTGGATGTAGCGGAAACTCGTGGCGCACAGGGCGGGACAGAGCACTGGAGCCCAGGCGGGCCTGCCCCCTGAACCCTCGCACACAGGCACATCCAGGTTTGCAAGCTTAAATGCTATTTATGATAGTCAGCTCTTAGAACTGAGCTGGAGACAAAGTGTTCTGTGTTTTTTTAGATTCAATATTTGTCTCTTTGGTTCCTGTTCATCAAAGGAGAAAACATAAGGAAAGTACCTGAAGTCCGTGGGTGGTAGATTAAGGAGACGACAGTAAGCAAAGCAGGGAAATCTCTGGGGATGGAGAAAAAGCAAAATGGAGAAACTCGTTCACATCGGTGGGGGCAGGGTCATCAATAACAAACGTTTACAGTGCACAGAGCTTGTATTCCGGGGAACAAAATAATAATGAGGTGTTCTGGGGTCTCCAGCTTTGGTGTGATGAGGGTGCCCCGACATTTCAAAGGAATGCTATCCTAAATGCCTAAGAACAACCGGCAGGGCTCACATAAGGTAAAGACTGACCTTTGCTAGGCCCTGGCTGGTGTGACTCAGTGGACTGCGCACAGGCCAGTGAACCAAAGGGTCACTGGTTCGATTCCCAATCAGGGCACATGCCTGGATTGCAGGCCAGGTCTCCAGAAGAGGGTGTGTGAGAGGCAACCACACATTGTTTTTCTCCCCCTCTTTCTCCCTCCCTTCCCCTCTGTCTAAAAAGAAATAAAATCTTAAAAAAAAAAAAAAAAAAAGACTGACCTTTGCTAAGAAGCTACAGGCCTAGGACGTGACTCCCCAGGTGGAATTTGTGATCATCCTGTGGTTACTTTCGGTCACCCAGTCTGTAAGGCCTGCAATGCGGGGGCCCCTCCCGCCCATCCTGCTTGCCAGGCTTACTATACGGCTCCTTTTCCTGTTCTCAGCTGGTAGCTCAGGGAAGGAAAAGAAATCAGTCATTAAAATTTCTTTCTGTAGTGGAGCAAGATAGGAAAAGACTTAGTCAAATGATGGCGAGCTCGAGAACATAGCACGAGTTCACACCACCAAAATTTCTGTCCCAAAGAAAAACAAGCTCCCTCTGCAATGTCACTGTACTCACCCAACCCCCAGGGTCAGAGTTTTGACAATGGGAAAAAGCTGGACGGTTCTTCACTGGGGACCAGGGCTCTCCCGCAGTAAGCCAGGCGGAGCTGGGCCCCTGGGAAAGCAAGAAGGGTCCTTCCTGTCGTGCTGTTGGTTGGAAGGGCTGCTGCTCTTAAAGACGGCTGGGCGGTATCCTCTGACCAGGTTTCCGTGGTGACAAGCTGAGTGTGAAAAGCCATTATTACAGCCAAGAACCACAAGCTGATACCGAGGGAGGAAGGAGACAGGAGATGTGCTAAGGCAACAAACACATCTGGTTTTAGTACGATTCTGCATCAGAAATACTGTTTGTTGCTAAAACCAGCTTGGGGCCATCCTACCTTACAGTTCTGACAGAGAGCTGGATTACCTGCTGCCCTACTAAGGTAGGATGGAGACTCAGAATTCACACAGTGTGCGGCTGCGGCAGGGATGCGGCTGCGTGTTTGTTCGGTGGGGCAGGAGCCAGGTCACAACGCCTGAGGTGGCCCAGAAAGGACCTGCCCCCCAAACACCTAGGAGGGCACCTCCAACTGCCCTATAATCCACAACATGGCCGCGATTCTTATCCCAGGAAGGGCCCGGGGACCAGCAAAACTGGAAAACAGGGGTGCATCTATCTGATCTTCCTAAAAAATTGCTTAAAAATATAGCTGAGTTGACCAAAGATGAATTCAAAAGCTCTGGAATAGGGGACTCACGGTACCAGAAAATTAGGTGAGCAATGAACTGCATTAAAGACAGAATGTCTTTATAGCTAATGTAAATACAACTACAAGGTAGTAAAAATGTGAAAGAAGTGATGCTTAAAAATAGATATAAAATAATCAGTTAACAATAATAATCTGACCCCAAATTCCAGATTGTCTCAAGGAAAAGTAAGAAGTGTTTGGAAAAAAAAAAGCATTGAGTTCCTCATTCTTTTTTCTTTTTTTAAGATTTTATTTATTTATTTTTAGAGAGGGGGAAGGGAAGGAGAAAGAGAGGGAGAAAATATCAATGTGTGGTTGCCTATCATGCGCCCCCTACTGGGGACGTGGCCCACAACCCAGGCATGTGCCCTGCTGGGAATTGAACTGGCAACACTTTGGTTCACAGGCCAGCACTCAATCCACTGAGCCACACCAGCCAGGGCTGAGTTCCTCATTCTTAAAGGCAAGGGGCTAGGCAGAAACAGTATCTATTCAATGTGATAGACAAATATTGGTTTCAAAATTTTAAAATTATATATACATATCTAAGACAACTAACAGAATTAAAGCTAGAAAAAAGGTTTATCATGCTGAAATACTTGATTTTCTAATGGGTTTCTTTCTTTTTTTTTCCCCCCTTCTTCCCTCCCTCTCCCCACCCTGCTATTTTGTTTTAGTTTTTTCCTCGTTCTTGCCTTTTTTCCTTCTGGTGGAACTGAGTTTAGAGCAGCCACCTTCCCTCACAGCTTGCCTCCCCTCCTTCAGAAAGATGAAGCTTACCAACAGCTTCTGAAGAGGGCGTTAGTGAAAAGATATTCATTCATTCAGATGACATGTATTCAGCCCCATCGTGTTAAGACTGGGCTAGAGGAAAGGTCGAACATTCTGGCAGTTGGGTGGCCCCGTGGCATGAACCCACGAAGGGCTGACGTCCGTGGCTCTGTTCTTCTCCACCACCCAAGAGCTCTGCCCTCTGGGCTGCTCCGTTCAGGGGTGGTCTCCCTGTCTGCGGTGTGGAGCGCCAGTGAACAACCCCTGGCCCACCGGGGGCTTTGAGAAGCACAGGGCAGTGGGGCAGGGCAGGGCTGCCCTCCCACCCATCAGGTTGTGACTCTCCACTAATCCCTTCTCAAGCGCTACCTCAGAACCCAAGTGGTAAAGGAAATCGAAGTGAGACCCCTCCCAGGAGCATTCGTGTGTTTGCATTTTAATGGATATCACTTTAAAACCTCAGGTGTGTCGGAGCCAGAAGACCGGCAGGAAATGAAGCCCCAGCAAAGACAGCACACAGTGCCCCTTCTTCCAGCCCCCGGGGCAGCTCCGTGCTCAGCCAGAGAGCAGGAGCCCTCGCCGGGGCCTGAGCAAATTTCCTCTTCATTTCAAGTAGGTTTTCAAGCAAGCAGGTCAGCCTGGCAGGCTGGCAATTGCCAGCACAGTGGAAAGGAAAGAATGCAGTGAGAAGAAAAATACTCTGCAGGTGCTGTTTTCTTGACCGATAATTTAAACACTTTGGCTAGACTGTTTTAGAACCAGAGGGAGTGCTTTGGCTTCCGTTAACCCCTGTGGAGGGCTGGATCCCGCGATGCCTCTGCACCGTTACCAATGAGCAGCCTTTGCCATCTTCAGAGGGTGGTGACAGTCGATGAGGTCTCTCCGTGGCCTCAGGGCTGCGTGCCCTGGGCCAGGGAGAACCTCTGGGGCGGGCAAGAGGGGCAGGCCTGCCTCCAACGTTGGCCTCACCCCTCCTCATTGTCTGCGCTCACAGTCTGTGCCCCGAGGGTCACCCCCAACCTACCTCCTTGCATTACCAACAAGTCTCTGGTCCCTCCTGCCATCTTACCCTTTGTCCAGAAAGGTCTTACATGTGCCACAAATCCATGCAGGCTAAGGATGCTCTCACTTCTGGTCTTAAGTTACTTGCTTTATTGATGTTGCCTGTGTGCCTCCTCTCACTCTTCATTTGCATGCAGCATGAAATCCCTTTGAATCCCAAATATTAATGCTCTTCCCTGTTCCAACACATCTGAGGGAGGGCGAACGTGTTGCCGCGGTGCTTGGCTGCGCGGCCAGCCTCTGTTCCCAGATGGAGTGGGCCGCACGCAGGACATGAATAGCGCTGGATCAGAAAATTGGACAGGCCGATTGTAGCCAGCCAGGTCTTTTCAGAAGAGCTTTGTGATTTTGACTCAATTCCCAGAACAACAAACATCCTATGTTTAAACACAGTCTCAGAAACATATTCCAGAGCCAACGTGAACCCATTTCTGGGCTGACCCCGACTGGGCTAGGCCAGCGGGCCAAGCCAGGGACAGTCTCCAATCGGAGGTGCTTTCTTCGGTTACGGACGGGATTATTGCTCCGTGGCCAAGTGGTCTTGCTCCTCCTGGGAAAACCTGTAATTCTGAGGTCCCATTGCTTCCTGTCCCTTCTACCTTCGTCACTGACTCCTTCAGTGTTTTCAGCTCTTTGGGTCTCCCCCACCTGCCCTTCTGGGGGATTTTAAAGGTTTTTCTCCATTTTAGTGATTCAGGCTTTTTGGGGGGGTCTGAGTTTAGTGATCCCCTGTCATCTTTTGGGTGTGTGCCTGTGAAATCGTACACGAAAGTGTATGAGAACAAAGTACATTTCAAAGAACCATATTTAAGTAAACACCTGTGAACTCACGAAGAAATTGAATATTACCAAATCTGAGAAGAAGCCGGCCCTCTTGGGTAAAGCAATCTCATGCTTTTCTTTCTATTTTAAAAGACTACTTATGTGTGCATTTCTAAATCAAATATTATTACCTGTTTTTGAACATCATCTGTTTGAATCATTGTGTATTCTTTGGTGACCTGTTTTGTTTTTCTTTTGCTCATTGTATTTTTAACTCTTCCTTTGATGAATTTAGCTGCAGCTCTTCTTCCCCCGCCATGCATTATTTCATAGTCGCAATTTCCCTCCCCGTCCCGCTGTGAAAGGACATTGGGGCTGCTTCCGGTTTTTTGCTCTCATAAAAGCTGTGGCCACGTGCACCCTTGCTCATGCATCCTGGGGAGGATGTGAGAATTTCTAGGGTGCAGCTAGGAGTGGGGTACAAGGAAGAGCGTCACGCATAGGAGGGATGCTCAGGAGGTGACAGGTGCCGTGCGGAGATGAACCAGCCAGGCCTCCCACTGAACGGGCCTCTCTGATTTGGTCTGCAAACTGGGAGCATCTGGAGCTGGCTGTCACCGTGACACAACCCTCAAGTCAATGCAGGGAGCAGCAGGCAAAGTTCATGGGTCAAGGGGACAACCACCAGGTGCTGGGAACCAGAGCCAGGTTTGGAGACGCACTAGATGACAGTCAGGGCCAGGCTGGGCTGCAGCCGTGGGTGCGTGCGCCCGTCTGGGATGTAACAACGTACAAACTCGGGACAGAGAAGTGGAGCAGGGACCTACTTTGGCAACTGAAGGGAGTCAGGCTGAGGGGCCACCTCCATTCACCTGTCCCATCTTTCTCCAGCCTCCAGGCCGGCCTGTAAAAGGAAGGCTGAGGACTTGCTCCCTCCCGAAGAGGGTGGTCACAGGTGGTGGAAATCAGGAGAATCTGGTCTAGTGGCAAGAGCCTGTTGGACAGCCCAGAGTCAAATCTCAGCTCTGCTGTGCCACCAGGGACTTGTCACTTAAGGTCCCAGAGCTTCCGTTCAGCTAGAAAATGGGGACAAAGAGCCCCAAACTCTCCATACCAGGGGATGATCCCCAACAATACCAGTTCTCTTCTGCTTCCTTTTTTCATGGAGGGATTTCCTGTCATCACAGTTATTTGCTTAGGAGAGGGGATGGGTGGGTTTTTCCAGGACTGGGCACCACCTAAGACATGGGTGTCCAACTCATTTTCACCAGGGACCGCATCGGCCTCGCGGATGCCTTCAAAGGACCGAATGTAGTTTTAGGACTGTATACATGTAACTGCTCCTTAACAGTTAGGCCGAGAGCTCAGTGCTGCCACCAGGTAGAAGCAAGGTGCCGGGCAGATAAAACAAGGTGGAGGGCCGGGTTCAGGCCGAGGGCCTTGTGTTTGCCACCTGTGACTTAGGAGCTTAAATACTTCCTGAAGGATGGAGCTACACTCTGCTCCCGAGTCTCCAACTTCAAGATAGCTGGCTAGGGGGAGGGGCAAAATTGTGCCAATGTCACTGGGCATCTGCAACAAAAAAAACCCCCAAAACGAGCAGGAAGATCTGATGATGCCAATTAATGCAAGAAAACGACCAGATTGATGTTTTCTCTCTGGCCTTTTGCCCATTTCCCAAGGGGCACAAGCAGGAGGGTATCTGAGCAGGTAAAACAGGTTGTGGGGGCCTAACAGGGAGTAAGTGGGGTGGGGCAGGTGAGCTGGGCTGTGGTGTCAGGATGCTGTCGTACCACCATACCCACAGGGACAGGGAAGCTGCTCCACACCTTGTTATCCTTTTTAATTTTTATTTTCTGAATTTTTAGACAGATGGGTGGGGAAGGAGAAAGAGGGAGAGAAACATCACTGTGTGGTTGCCTCTTGTGCGCCCCCTACTGGTGACCTGGCCCGCAACCCAGGCATGTGCCCTGACTGGGTATTGAACTAGTGACCCATTGGTTCGCAGGCTGGCACTCAATCCACTGAGCCATACCAGCCAGGGCTGCGCTTGTTATTCTTAAGGTCGGTCACACAGTCTGCTGAGCACCCACCAGGGTGGCTGAGTAAGGGGCGGGGCAGCGGTGTGACAGCCAAACACTTGGAGGTCTGGGCCGCACTCCTGATGCACCGAGGGGCTTCGTATCGGAACACCCACCCCTCCCATGCCCGCCTCGGGGAACCCAGGACCCCATCCTGGGCTGCTCCATCCCCAGAAAGCCACTGGCCTCCCTGCTACTCCTCACATCTCACCTGCTCACAGAGAACCACCCTGGCCAGTAGCCCCCTCCCCCCTTTAAATGATGGTAAAATATACATAACACCAAATTTAGCCTTCTAACCATTTTTTGTATATGGTCCAGGGACACTAGCTGCATTCACACTGATGTGCTACCGTGACCTTCTTCATCTCCCCAAACGACACCGCCCATTAAACAGTAACTCCTCATCCTCACCCCGCGCCCCCCCCCCCCCCCCGCCCCCCAGGCAACCACCAGCCCACTTCCTGTGTCTGTGAATGTGACTACTCAGGGACTTCACACAGGTGGAATCAAACGGCATTTGCCTTTTTTGCTATGGGCTTATTTCACTTTGCAAAATGTCCTCAAGTCTCACCCATGCGTTAGCCTGTGTCAGAGTTTCCTCCCTTTTTAAAGCCGGACAACAGGAATGATCGATATATATCACACTTGTCTATCCAGTCACTCGACGGTGGATGCTTGGGTTGCTCCCACCTTCTGGCTTTGGGGAGCAATGCTGCAGTGAACAGGGGTGCGCGAATGTCTGTCTCAGCCCCTGTTTTCAGTTCTTTAGGGCGTTTATCCAGAAGTAGAGTAGCTAGATCACTCCTTTCCGGAGGAACTGCCATGGCGTCTTCTACTGCGGCCGCGCTGCTTCCCATTCCCGCCAGCAATGCACAAGGGATCCGCTCTCCCCAGGCCTCACCAGCACTTGTTACTTTCTGCTTTTCACGTATGAGCCCTCTTCGTGGGTGTGACGTGGCAGCCTGCCTCCCCACCCTGCCTCCACCCAGCCCTCCTGATCTCTCTCCCTGGTCTACTCTTTCTTCTTCCCACTCAGCACCTAACATACTGTATTCTTTGTTCATCTATTAGTTTGGTTATGTTTATTGCCTGTTTCCTCTCTCCCTCCCCTGCTAGAATGTAAACTCAAGGCAGAGGTATTTGGCTGTTTGGTTCATTGCAATTTTCCAAGGGCCTAAAACAGTGCTCTGCATATAGTAAGTACTCAGTGGTTATTATATGAATGAATGAATGAATGAACGAACAGAAAGAGAGTTGTTAGAAGGTGGCTTGGAGGCAAACACACCTTGGGCTCCATCAATGATTCACTTGGTGTCTTTGGGCAAGTGACCTTTCTCTAAGCCTCATTTTCCCCATCTGTCACCTGGAGGCGATACCTCGCTTGGGCTCCTGTGAGGGGGAAGCCAGACAGTCACTGCCTGGCCCGTAGTGGGGGCTCAGTGAATGTCCACTACTCAATGCCAGACGGGGTCCTCCTGGTGTGCATGGGTAGGACAGTTGGCTTGGTAGATGAGCACAGTAGTGAGAAAGTCCGTTCCCTCTTGGATTGGACAGCATCTGAGAAAGGAAGGAAGTTCTTTCTCCAATGCACAGACACAGGCCCAAGTAGGCATCTCGGATAAGGGGCAGGAGGGGTGGGAGATGGCCCTGCCCCACCACGGGAGGAAGGGGGACTGGTTGGCCCCAGGAGTCTCTTTCTTTTGCTACTTCCATGTGTGTGGGAGGCCAGGAGCCTGCACTGATAGTGAGTGGGTCTGCCTGGCAGAGCTGTGGTGCGTGGGAGGTGACCAACACACTGAGGAAGTGTGACCATCCGGGTCCGCTAGGGACGCAGCAACAGCAACCCAGAATGAGCCAGACGCAGATGGCAAGGAGCTTGGCTGCCGCCCGCCCGCCCACCTGAGCGCTGGCCCCCCAGTCTTGACTGTGCTCACGGGCCTCGGGAGGGGACCCTCTGGTAAAGCTGTTTGCAGCAAAAATCCAAACTGCAAGTAACAGCAGGACCAGGAGAAAAGCAGCGTGGGGAAGCAGATGGCAGCCTGTGCCGAGCCCAGGCTGCCCGCCAGAGAGGCAGGTGCCACGGGGATGCTGGGCTTGGCTGGCAGGGCTGCTTCCCACGGACGCTGGCTGGGAGGGAGGGTGCCCCTGCTTCTGCAGGCCTGAGCCAAGGTGGACCTCCCCCCGCCCACCCCCCCCACCCCCGCCGGGGGCCCTAACTGAGCCACTGGTCACGCTCCAGGCTGGGCGGGTTGGAGATGATTTAAAGACCTCCACACCAAGCACTTCCCTACTTCACAAGTTCCTCTCACAGTCCATCAACAAGCAGGAGAGAGGGGCCAGGAGGCTGGACTGCAGACCCACTAACGGCAGGGTGAGACCCCAGCCAGGGCCATCTGTGATAAGGCTTCAGGGAAAATCAAAAGCACTCTGCCAGGAAGAAATTCTAAGGTGATCTGAATGAGGAACCAGTTTTCCTTTTTTGCAAATGTCTCTTTCAGTCAACAAACATTTCCTGAGCCCCTTTGATATGCAAAGCACTGCAGGAGACACCGTGAGTGCTGGTGCGGCCTCTGCTGAGCTACATCAGGATGCCTGTGGACCTGGGGAGGCCAAGCCTCTGCTGAACAGAGAACTGCGATCTAATTGTGTTAATCAGCTTTCAGATACTTACAAATTGGCCTTCCCCCCTTTTTAGCACACCCCCCTCAGAGAATGCCTGCATCCTCCGAGAAGACTTCTTACTTCAAAGATACCTTTTAGAACGGCTGGAGGAATGCTTTCAAGAATCCTGGGGAATATACATTCCAATTAACTTTGCCACTGATTACAGTATAACTATAAATGAGTCACTTTGTTTTTTTTTAAATGAATGGGGTTAAAGGTTAAACAGCAAGTGAAATGAGTTTCCGGAGAAGCCTGATGCAGTCCCCCCGCCCCCCCCCACAACGTGGCACAGACACGCCTGTGAAAGTATGACAAGAAAGGGCACGCAAACGTCGGCACGGGAGGGATCTGACGTTGACCTACAGGCAGTCTCCTCTGACACAGGCAAGCAGGCTGGACGGAAGGGGCATCCCTGCCCACCCGGGTCCTGCCTGCCTGGCAGAGACTAGGATACAGGGACTGAGCCCCTTCCTGGCCAGCCTTCCTGGCATGGCAAGCCTGTCGGTTTCTGGTGCCACACAGGAGTTTGTCCTTCCTCCTCCAACCCTGTCTTTATCCTTGGGATAAGTAAGGATAATAGAAAATAACCAGGCAGCAGTGGGAAGGAGCTGGAACGAGGTGCTGCCTCTGGGAAGGTACATTACTTTCAGGAAAGCTCAGTAGGGGGAGGCAGGGAGAGGCAGGAAGAACCAAGAAAACAGCACAAACCAGAAGCTGCACAGTTCCATGTCTACCCTAGTTCTAAGGGCCAGGGGTCAGGTCACAGGTACCCCCCCACCCTGTGCAGCAGAGCATCCCAGGTAAGATCCTGGGCAAAGGAAGGGGCGGTGAGAGGCATACATGCTGCCTCTGGTGAACCCTGGGTCCATGGCACTCACAGCATCCGATGACACGTAAATGCACGCACTCCAGAAAAAACACAGGGAACTGCCAAAGTCAGGTTAAAAAAAAAAAAGAAAAGGCATCAGTGATGTGGGAAGGAGCTTTAAGACTTTTCAGAGTGGAAGGAAAAATTAAGGAGTTGAAACTGACTGGGTGGAAGATGATGGATACCGAAGACAGAATGGAAATGCCATCTTCAAATTAAAAGTGCTCCCGAGAGAAGAAATGAGAATACTCAGGCTCAGGAACAAAGTAATAAGCAAAAGCATAATTAAAAAGCTTTTCTGAATCAAACATCCAGACATGTTTGTTCTATGCAAAAATCAATGAAAATGACCTAGGCAGTGCAAGACAGAAATTTTAACTTCCATATGTATTGGGGCAAAGTAGGTTTACAGCTGTTTGTATGGAAAATCATACAATGATGAATAACGATACAAGAATAAACCGTGTTTCATGCACTCACAACTGTACGCCTACTTTTGCACACACACAGCACCCCCAATCCCAGCCAGGTTATTTAAAGGGGAATCGAGGCAGAAGCCTGGCCTCTGACTCCTCCCCGTGTCTCCGTTCTGGCCTTGAAAACAACACTGTGTTGGGCATTGGATCCTGTCATCCTTCTCCTTCTCTCGACTTGGACATCACAGGCTTCCCTGAACTGTTGCTTCTGCTACATCCTCGGAACTGGGAACCATCGTCTGGGTCCCAAGTCCTTCTCGGGGTTCTCTGGGTGTGCCCGGTGTGCTCATCAACTAGGCTGCTGAGGACGGTTTCATTCCCTGTTCCATTTCTTTACATCCTGAACACACCTCAGAGTTTATTACTGTACCAGCAAGGAAACCAGGGAAGTGACTGAAGACTGTACTGCCCACAGAAGGAGTGGGGATGAGTGGGGGCGGGCAGCTGGGAAAATGAATGCTTGCAGGAGCAGGAAGCTGAGAAAAGGCAGCGGCTAACTGGGTGAAGAATGCAGTTTGGCATGGTCACAAAATCAGCACAGTCGTGACCACTGGGACAGTGGAAATCAGGGACCAGTGCTCTAGGCTGTTGGGAGTGCCAACCAGTGATGAAACATTACAAAAAGAAAAAGAAAAAAGAAAACATCGTAAGAAGCAAATGACAAGGAAACATCTGTGGCTATTAATGGGAATGACATGGTTTATTGTTCTAAAAATTACTGAGATATAGTACAACTGAGTTCTAAAATTCATTAACGACATCCATTTTCAGAAATGAAAATGGTTCATTTGTTTCTTTTTCAAATGTGCTCATTCTTTCTTCAAAGGTCCTGTTTGTTGAATTTGGTTTCTATTCCTTCACTTATCCCTTCTTAATTAATTTTAAAACATTGTTTACATCTCTTTCACAGTTTCACTATCATCTCTAGTTCCCTGGGTGCCGATTCTCCACCTGCTGCCTCTGCCTCATGGTGGCCCTTCCCCATGTGGCTGGCAGACAACAGGGCCACACCCACAGGAGTCCGAGCGGGGAAGACTATGGCCGACTGTGCTATCAATCAAGTTGTCTTCTTTGCATAGAGGCAACAGTTATTATCATATAGCAAAGACTCAGAAAACACACATCGATGTGCTCTTATTTAACAAGATTAAAATCACATGCCAGCCTATTGCGAGATAAATCCATAGTGATCGCTCAAGTGTCTATAAGAAAAGAGGGAATATAGACACCGATGTTTATTTTTTCCCTTCTAAGAATCTGTTCTGATGTAATCTAAAATGTGGTCAAGAAGCTATGCATACAGATAGTGCAGGTATTAGTAAGAGGGGGAAAAGGAAATAGATGTCTTAAATTAGCAGAATATCCATAGGATAGAATGTTTACAGGGAGTTAATGATCACACTGAGAACTAGTCATGATATATGTTAATTTTAAAACATGAGTTCAACAATATAAAGAAAAAAACCAGAAGATCGGAACTAAATATGTCAAAATGTTAACAGTGATTACATGGTAAGATTATGGATGTGTATTACTTTACATGTTGTAAATGTCAAGGATCCACATTAATTTTATAATCAGAAAAGGGTAAAATGTATCTAATATTTAAAAAAATGAAAACTCCTAAGGAACAATAGTCAAGAACTTAAATATCTGGGACAATATTAAATAAGATAAAATATCATAATACTGAGTCTGACATTATAGTCTACAGTTTATTCTCTACACAGCAGCCAGAGCAGCCTTTAAAAC